>JAADYG010000418.1:0-28126 GCA_023338115.1 Phytopythium boreale
CTCGAATGCAGTTGCCGACGTTCGTGTGGAAGCTACAGCGCTTGCTCGGCATCGGGCTGGAGGGCCACCTGAAGAAGTGCATGACCCTCGTGAACGAGACGGTGATAACGATCATCAAGCAAACGATGGCGAACGCTCAGCAAGAGCAGCAACATGGTGGTCCCAGTGTGACGAAGAAGAAGGACATTGTGTCGCTGTTCCTGAAGAGCGAGAACTCCAAGGGCAAGCTGACGGCGGTGCTGCTCCGCGACATTGTGCTGAACTTACTGCTTGGTGGTCGTGACACGAGCGCCGAGGCGCTCAGCTGGCTGTTCTACTGCCTCAGCCAGTACCCGGAAGTGGAGCAGAAGATCCGCGAGGAGATTGCATCGAAGCTCGGCAAGGACATCGACGCGAACGACCAGCTGAGCGTCGATGCGCTGCAGCAGCTCACGTATCTAGAGGCCGCGCTCAAGGAGACTCTGCGGCTGTTCCCGGCTGCCAATTTCAACATGCGCTACTGCTACGAGGACGTGGTGCTCACTGACGGCACGTTCGTCCCCGCGGGTTGCTACGCTGTCATCTGTCCGTACACGACGGGCCGCCGCACGAACGTCTGGGGCGACGACGCTACCGAGTTCAAGCCCGAGCGATGGCTGGACCCGAGCACTCCGGGGAAGCTGCTGCCCGTGTCGAACTTCAAGTTCAACTCCTTCCTGGGGGGACCGCGCGCGTGCATTGGCATGAACCTGGCCATGATGCAGATGAAGACGGTCGTCGTCAAGACGCTGCACCGGTTCCACCTCGCGGTGAGTCCCGACCAGCACGTGATCTACCGCTACTCCATCACGCTTCCCATGAAGGACGGCATGCGCGTCCGCGTGCAACGCCTCTAGTCGCATCGGTGCAAGGTTGAGGAAGCACGTAGACAGGATAGCTCGTCTGCGTGTGGCCTCTGTTGATGCAATCCTGTCCAGCAGCCATCTGATAACGTACCCATTCGAGAGAAGTGACATGCCATTCTTTCAATATTCACTCTAGTGACCTGCCACTCTTGAGTCGTTCTCGTGAGTGACATGTCACTTTTTATTTTTTATCTGAAAGAACGCGCGCATTTCGGAACAGGGCGGCGTCACTAACTAACTACGGCGGGGCTTGGAGCGGACATGGCGGAGCGCGCGGGCGACCAGGGCGCGCAGAGCGCCCCCCAAGGCGCCAGTTCAAGTGCCGCCGTGTCTTCTTCGTCTTCTACCGCCCCTCCTGACGCTCCGGCGAGCTACGCGGCGGCGGCGGCCGCGCTGGACACGAGCGCAGCGTCACTGCAGGTGCTCGCGCAGCAGCAGGCCGACTATCGGCGCAAGCTCGTGCTGCTGCAGCACCAGCAGGACCTGTGGCAGCTCGTTCAGCAGCAGCAGCGGCAGCAGCAACAACAACAAGCCGCGGGCGGTAATAGCCCAAGTGTGGCGTCGCAGGCGGAGCAGAAGGAGAGCGGCACGCCGAAAACGGGCCTGGCGACGAGGGAAGACCGCATGCAGCACCTGCACCAGACGTTCCAGCAGCGGATCATGGAGCGCCAGGCTGCGCCTTCGGCGGGATCACCAGGTGCGCGAGCTGCCAGTGTGTCTACTCAAGCGGAGAAGCAGCAGCAACAGGCGCCGACGTTGGCGCCTCAGCCTCCTGCCGCGAGTTCTACCGCAACATCCGCGGCTCCAGTGCTGATGTCACTGCCGACGGCGGCGGCTGGCACTACGCGCTTGGCGAGCCCGTCGATAGCGCCGCCAACATGGTCGCAACAGTTGGAAGGAGGCGCTGCGTCGGCGGCGGCGCGGCTGTCTCCGCAGGAGCTGGAGCGGATGCGCAAGGAGCAGCTCGAGCGCATCCAACAGTTCCAGTTCCAGCAGGCGCTGGCGGTGCAGGCGGCCGCGGCCAAGGTCGAGGCTCAGCGGCGAACAAGCGAGGATCTGCTGCGCAAGCAGTTGGTGATGGAGCAGGAGCAGCTGAGGGCCAAGCAGCTCCGCGAGCAGCAGAGCCCGCTGGCGTTCCACGTTTCAGGCAACCGCGTGGTTTCTCAGACGGAGCTCTTGGTGCAGCAGCAGCAAGTACTCCGGCAGCAGCAGGTGCTGCAAGAGTTCTTGCAAAAGCAGCAGCACGAGCGCCTGTTACTCCAGCAGCACAAGCAACAGCAGCAGCAGCTCCTGCAACATCATCAGCTCCACATGCAGCAGCAGCAGCAGAGACAGCAAGCGGTTGCTCAACCGACTGCTCAAGTTAACGCTTCGCTGGCGCCGTCTCCCGTGTCGAAGCAACCCCACCTAGCTAACAGTTTCCAGCCGAAAATGCCAGCTACGCCGTCAGCACCTGCTGCGACGGTCACATCAGCTGTGAACTCGTCGTCGGCGCCCAAACGGAAGCGGAAAAGCAAGTTGGAGTCGCAGATGGAGGCGCTCGTGCGTGCGCTTGCGCGAATCAACAACTCCAAGACCAGCGCTGAGACGGTCCTCGCGCTGGACAAGATGAGCGCGTGGGTCCACCGATGTGTGGACATTGATCTACTGCGCTTCGCTGCCCGCGATTTCCCGATCATCGAGGCGTCGCAGCGCATGAAGCTGACCGTCTCGAACGCGTGGACGGTCGAGCTGCAAGCCAAATGCGCCGCCATCTCGGGGAAAGTAGCGCAGATCATCAACGCGCTTCAGGCGCAGCAAAAGGACAAAGTGGCGGCGGTGACGGCAGCGGCAGCAATAGTGACGCTGACTGGGAGCACCGTTGCGACGCTGGAGATCTCGGCTGAGGCAAGAGAGCACGCGTACACCGCGCTGAAGGCCCAGATCCTGTACAAGCAACAGAAGCCGAAGCCCCCCAAGAAGCCTACCACTGCTGGGACTGAGGCTTCGACAGGTCAAAAGCGTGCGTTGCAGGTGGACACGGCGGCACCCGAGAAGAAAGCGCGAAGTGACTCGACGCCGGCGACTGTAGCGGCGAGTCGTCCAAGTGTTGGTGGCGCACAGGTAGCGGCTGCAGTAGGATCCACGCAGGCATTCAAGCCACGTAGCGCAACTGCGCGAGCGACGCCAATGTCGCCACGGGAGGCACAGCAAGTCTACGAGCTCGACCTGTCAATGCGAACGAGCAGCTCGGCTGTCCCAGACGACGCGGATGAGAAGCTGTACTTCCCGGTCAAGGTCATTGCCAAGGTCATGAGGAAAGCGTTGCCAAGGGCTCCGCCCAGCGTTCCGGGCGTGCCAAAGGTGCTAGCTGCTGCGCCAAATACGCCCGAGGAAAGCAAGGGTGCCAACGGAGAGGACCTTGCGTCCAGTGATGACGAACACCAGCATGACGCATCCTCAAGCGCTGACTCTAAGCCGAGCGTAGGCGACGGGAGTGCCGACGACGCAGAGAGCTCGAGCAAAGTGAAAGCTGAGGTCGAGGGTGCTGTTCAAGCCGCAAGTAGCAGCAGCAACGTGCCCTCCAGTCACGTTCCTCGTCCGGTTGTAGGCCCGCCTGCTATCAAACTGAGCGACGACGCAGTGACGCTCATGCAGGAGTGCGCGACGGAGTTCCTGCTATTCCTCACGAGCGAAGCGCGGGACCACGCGGCGCTAGAGAACCCAAAGAAGAAGGCGTCGGCGTGCTCGATCTCCGGCACGAACGTGGTGGACAGCCTGCACAACATGGGGTTTTCCCCGTACGCCAAGATCCTGGAGGTGTACAACGCCAAGATCAGGCGCATGCAGGACTCGGCCGCGCAGAAGAAGCTGGAGCGGAAGCTGGAAAAGAAGCAGCAGGCCAAGCAGGCGGCAGCGGACGCCAAGCAGGCTCTAGAGAAGGCGCAGCAGATGGAGAAGGCGGTCGCCGACGTGGTGGTGTCCATGGTGTCTGAGGTGGCGAGCAATAGCGCGGGCTCGGCGTCTGCAACTGTTTCAAGCGCCAACACCAGCGGCCCAGAGGTGAAGGCGGCAGCAGTAGTGACAAGCAACACCGTCATCGCGGTGTCTGACGCTTCTACGACTGCTTCAGCCACTGCCACGACCCAGAATACGATCAGCAAGTGAACGTGGTCAACGAGCGAGCGAAGTTGAAGGGCAACGAGAGTTCCGCGCTCGGAGACACACGCAAAACAGGTATTTGATGCTGATATTGATAATTGGACGCGTCCTCTCGGTCCGAAAAGCGCGTGCAGAGGCTGCTTTCCGCTCGGAAGTTGTTGATTTTTGATCCTCTCTCCCTCATTTGTCGGTCAGCCATCTAAAGTTTCGATGGTCTTTGGCTCGCAGACGCTCACGACCGCTTCTCGAACTGCTGGGTCGTCTGCGCGCGCAGCTCCCAGGACGACGGCGACTTGAAGTACTGCAGCATCTCGGCCTCGGTCGGGTACGGGGACGACGCCGACGACGTCGATATGTTCGCGTTTGCGTCGCTCACCGGCGCGACCGACGCGACTGGCGCCGCCATGCTCGTTTCGACGATCGTGCGCAGCTGCAGCCGGTTGGTCGAGAACTCGGAGAAGTAGATGGTGACGCGCGTGCGCCTCCGTCTGGGCCAGCGCCGGCGCGCCGCCTGTCGCTGCCGACGCGCGTGCGGCTCCTCCTCGGGCTCGTCCGAGTCGTCGTCGTCCTCGTCGTCCTCCTCTTCCTCCTCTTCGTCCTCGTCCTCGTCCGAGTCGAGCTCACTGCCACGAGTTGGCCAGCGCATGAACTGCACGGCCACGGCGCTGCCGTTCTTGTCGCCCACGTCGCGCACGCGCCACGCGCGGTAGGCGACCATGGCGCGCTTGCGCGCCCAGCCGAAGGGGAAGTAGTCCTGCGGGATGACGACCGTCGGCTCCTGCTGGTCGAGCTGCAGCAGGAACACGGCGTCCGCCGACACGAGGCTGTGTGGCAGCGCGAGCGTCATGGTCGTCGCCGTCTCCGTCAGGTGGAACACCTCCGTCATGTGCGCGTGCACGTAGCGCTCGAACCACGACAGTGCCGCCGCTGCTGTCGAGCGCCGTGCACGGGCAGGCATCGGCTGTGCGTGGTCTTCGGCGTCGCCCATGCGGAACCACTCGCCTGTCAGCCCGCTCGACTGCCCGCTGCCCTGCGCTGCCGCACGCAGCGACACGGCCACCTCCAGGTCCTGAGGAGACGGCATCGCCTGCTTGACCGCGCCGTAGTAGTCCCGGAACGCGCTCAGGTAGGGCAGCGCCGCCTTGCCGTCCTCGCTGGCGTCGTTGTCCACGTCGTCGGCGTCCAGCGCGGTCCACCAGGGCTCCTGCATGAGCCACGCCTCGCAGCTCTTGAGCATCTCGTACAAGTCCCAGACGCCGCCCTCGTCCTCCGACTCGGCGTCGCCCCACGACCGGTGCACGTGGCGCGGCAGGCGCGAGACCTGGTCGCGCACGGTGGTGTCCACCAAGTCCAGCAGCGCCGCGTACGCCTCGCGCTCGTCCGCTCCGCTCCGCGCGCACTCGCAGAGCTTCCGACGCACCTCCTCGACCAGGCCGCCGCGCACGAGCCGCGTGCAGACGGTCACGAGGTTCGAGCACAGGTGCAGCAGCTTGGGCTTGCTCAGCGGGATCTGCACGAGCTGTCCGTCCTGGTGGCGCGCGCCCGCGGGCGTCAGCATCTCGAATGAGTGGCGCACGACCTTGCGCGGCGCGTCCGTCGAGGTCTTGGCGACCTGTTCGAACCGGTGGATGCGCCGCACGATCGTGAACGCGAGCTGCAGGATGCGCGCGCGGCGGAACAGCTCGCTGTCGGCGTCGTTCACATCGCTCGCAGCACCAGCCGCTTGAGGCGGCGAGTTGCTGAACGAATCGTCCGTGCTCGACGTGTCGCCCGTGTGGCCCGGCGACGACAGCGGCGAGAGCGACGGCGAGAGCGACGGCGTGGGCACAATGTGCTCGGACGCGTCGATGGCGGCGGCGATCGCCTTGTCCGAGTCGGTCGAGCGGTTGCGCTTGCGGTTGAGGTACCCGTCCGACCCGGGCGTCATCATCATGAGCGACGGGATGCCGCCCATGTTGTTGGAGTTCATCATGTGGCCACCCGTGCCCCACGCGTCGCGGCGGTAGGCGTACGGGTTGGCCGACGCGTACGCGTGTTGGTGGAGCGCGGCCGCCGTTAGCCGCGACGGCGCCGGGGCCGGTCGTAGTGCGCTGTTGGTCGACATGGACCTCGACGTGCGCGTCCTCGGCTGCCTCGTCGAGGTCGAGGTCGAAGTCGACGATGATGATGTGGGCGCGTACACTTCGTGAGGGTGCGGGCTCTCCAGTCGGAGCTGCATCATGCCGGTGATGGGCGTGAGCACAGGCACCGGACGCGGCCCAGATGAGGACGAAGAGGAGCCGTGAGGCGTGGCGTTCGCGCCCAGAGGAGCCGACACGGGCATGGGCAGCGCCGCCAGCGAGGAGCGGCGCATGTGAAAGGAGGAAGATGAGCGGTTGATGCCGCCGGTGCTTCGCGGCGCCGTCGTGCTGTTCAGGAACGCCATGCTGGGCAGCGCAGGCGTCGACGCGCGGTCTTCCTGGAACGAGGCGAGTTGCGGCTGATGCTGGTGGTGCGACGGCGGGATCGGGTGCGTCATGGACAAGCGATTTTGCTGCTGCTGCTGCAACTGCTGTTGCTGCTGGAGCGACGGGAACGAGACAGTCGCGAAGTAGTCCGACTTGAGCGACGCCGAGCGCGTCAGGCGCTTGCGCACGCGGCCCGCCTGGTCCTTTTCCGTGCCCAATCGCTGCAGACTGGGCCTGCCACTCGCGGCGGGGGCCAGAAGGTAGCTGTTTGCGCTCATTGGCGCTCCGTTGGGCATCGGGAACGCGGGCATGGAGGCGTTCGCATTGCCCTGTTGGCCGAGGAACTCGTCGATTGACGGGACGGGAGACGTCGCCGGGGTTACGGCTATGCCCATGGTCAGCGGTGGGCTGCCGTTGTGTGTCAAATGGCCCACAGGCGCCGACGCCGGCGGCATGTCGAGCGCCATGGCGCTAGCAGCGCCAACCTCTTCGTCCTCGCCGTTGAGCACCGGCGAGCGGAAGGTCTTGCGCGCCTTGCGTGAGGACGAGATGCGGAACGCGGGCGACGCGAGCGCCGCGACGCAGGTGAGCCGCGCCGGGTCGCGCTCGCTCTGGTTGAAGAAGTAAACCTTGAACACGTGCAGGTTCTTGCAGTTGAGACGCGACGACTGCCAGCCGTAGTGCCACGACTGGCGGTTGCCGTTGAGCAGGAAGCACGCGCGGTCCGCGGCCTTGGGCACAACCGTGCCGCGGAACCACTTGCCGAAGGGCTGGTCGGGCGTCTTGACCTCGTCGAACAGCTCCTGCCGCGGGTAGTCGCGCCCGAGCGCAAGGCTGCCGCCGTCCACAAGCGCGTCGATCTGCTCGTCCAGCGCGTCGCCGCTGCCGTTGTCCTTGGGCTGCTGCTTGGCCACCTCCTCGAAGCGCCCGAGCACGATCTGGCACTTGGGCAGGAAGCACTCGACCATGAGCCCCGAGCCGCAGAAGCTCTTTGGGTTGTGCCCGCCGCAGCAGTGCGGGAAGCATCGCAGGTTCTACAGTCGAAGAGATACACACACAAATAAGAGGTGGGCCCCTGGGCGGCAAGATCGCGTCCGACGTGACCCGCAACTAGCGAGAACGACTAAGCGAAACAAGACGCGTCTTAGTTGGCACGCGTACCTTGTGACCGCTCGCCTTGTTGCTCCTGTGAAGTGCGAGAATAAGATGGGGTCCCCCCAACAACAAGACGGAGAAGAAGGCGGTTAGGAATAAGATGTCTCGCGACGGTAACTGTCAGTGGCGCCGCGTCGATTGGGTGGTCGCTAGGGACGCACGGAGTTCATCGACCAACGGCTACCGGTTGTTAGATGAACGGGGACGCACCGCAGGTACTCGCGCGTGAAAAGCTCCTTGTCGCACTGCGTGTGCACGAAGCGGCACGGGCCGCTGCTGTTTGGGAACTCGACTGCGGCCGCGGAATCCATCTTGTGTCGCGCGACTAGCGCCTCGTCGTCTCCGGCTGCCCAAGTCGCCTGCATCCGCTCCTCGCACGAGGATTTCCACACTGGAGACGTACAATACAGCGCGCCCTCCGGGGTTTCACGCACAGTGCGAGGGGTGGGAAGGAGCTGGGGAGAGACACTCGCGCACTACGTACGTACTGGTACAACGACTCTCGAGCGAGCCAAGCGACCGGTGCGTTTGCTTGCCGCTTTGCTGTCAGTCAGGCGCGCGCGACGGTCGAGTGAGGGCGGGCGTGGGGAGAAAGGAGAGGGGAGGAGAGGTGGGGAGGGGAGGGGAGGGAAGAAGCTTGCAGGAAGGAGAGAGAGAGAGAGAACGCGGAAGGAGAACAAGCAACCGACCGACCCGCAGCGCACCAATCAGACGCGCCGAATCCGCCTCACGACACCTCGACGGGTCACGCGCGACTCCGACCCATCTCCCTGCGCTCTGGAAGAAGGTCCATCCTGTCATTTTGGCCAATCATATGGTGTGAGAGGTCTGATTTTAGCCAATGAAGAGCGAGGTGATCGCGACCGACTTTATTTTCTTTCAGTTGTAAAAAAATACGTCAACCAGCGTTGGATTGAAGAGGGTACTGAAATAGTGTACCTTCAGACCGGAACTTTGGACAGCCCAGCTGGTTTGGTGAGTCGCAACACCCTCGCAGAAACGAGCCACCCAAAGTGGGTAGGGTTCAACTATCGCGTAAAGTCAGTAGACGAGGTGTTTCAGTGGAACGCTCGGATTCGCTCGCCCCCAGACTTCAATGAGAGACGGTCGCCGTCGCCACACTGATATCGAAACCCGACATAGATTTCTCGTACCGGTACAGAATTGTATGTAGTGTACTGTACCGGACGGGTCCGAATCGAACGTATCTACGAGCCTACAGTACCACGGAGAACAACTGGACAGAGAAGACGCTCGGTTGGGTTCGGCCGGATAGCAGACCCACACACCGCAACGAAAGACCCCTGTCGTCGTTGCCGTACAGAACTGTGTGTCCTCCGACGTGGCTGCTTTTACTGGGCGGATCTCCTACTGGGATAAGTTATTTGAACAGGCTCTCTGTTCACGCACGCGGACATCCAGTTCCGCTGTCGGCCTCGTTTCTGTTCGGCAATAAGGTTCCGCTCGCGGGACGGACCTTTCTGCCGCGCGGTGGCTCGTTTCTGGCTGGTATTTGTAATTTTGACCATTGACAGGGCCTCCTGGTGTCATGCTTTCAACCAATGAGCGATAAGTACCTGGTAAATATAACTTAATTCATTAGTCAAGCAGCGCGCACAGACGCGATCCGCCGCGATCGGACAATGGCGGCGGTGCCCAATTCCGGTGGAAGCCATTTCTGGGAACACTCCGCGCCAAGGGAAGGGAATGGGATGTGTACCGTTCTGTATGGACTCCACGGCACAGCGAAGGGTGCGAATCGGACATGGCGCAGACGCCCAATTGTGATGCGGACGGGCGAAGATCGCGCTGCACTGTACACGGTTCACTGTCTGCAGGGTACATGTACCGTTGGGGCACATGGCTCCCAATGCGTCGTCTCCATGCCTGGCGCGCTGCTGTGCACACTGGATTGAAGATACCGATGCACACGGCAGTCTCGTCTTGCGTGCGGAGGTGTCCGATTGGCGGCGCGCAAATGGGACACGAGGCTATTTCGCGCGCCATGATGGGCGCGGGGCTCGATGCGGTCGCTCACCGCGAGGATGCGGTTCTTTGCGTGGGCGTGGGCGGTCCAGCTCGTGTACATGCATACAGTACACGGTATGTGGAGTCAACGGCTCCTTGAATGGAGCGAGTGGGCTTTCGCGGATTGCTCATGCGATCGTTTCGTATCGTTCAGCAGTGGAACGCAATGGCGCGCGTTGAACCGGGTGCGTTGCTCCGTCTACAGTACCATCTCCCATGTGCATCGGTTCAAAATGCCAATCCCACAGTGAACCAGGCGACCAGAGAGGGTCATTGGATGTGTTGATTGCTGAATGGATTAACCCATCGTGGTGTACAGTACGTACCCATTGCTGAGTGCGATTGTCGCCCGATCTGGCTCACTCCACCGTGCCCGCGGCTAAATTTACCGCTGCACCATCGTCCTGTTGCTTTCTGCTGTCTCCGCTCGGTACCAGCATCGATAGTCTGCACGATGGACGCTGCTTCCGCCGTTGCCGCTCCCCCTCGGACGGTTGCCACCGCCGCCACATCGACTGACGACGCTCTCCCAGCTGTGTCCGATGTCGCGAAGGGCGCGCTCCCGCCGGTGCTGCGTCTCAAGCGGTCCCAGACCACGACCGGCATCCTACAGGAGCAGAGGGGCGCCGTCGTCCGCCTCGGCTCTGCGGGCGCGGGCTCTGAGCGCGGCCGCCTCGGGTCGCTGCCTCGACGTCGAGAGGCGCCCGCTCGAGTCGCTCGACAGCCCTCGGTCCTCAGGTCCGTCGCGGAGCAGCACCGCAAGTCAGCGGACAAGAAGGAGACGGGCGAGGGCGACCACGACGACGGCGCGAGCCTCTACTTCGCCGTCGAGACGCGGCTCGAGCTCAAGGACCGGCTCCTCGCCGTGCAGCAGGAGCTCGATGGCGTGCTCGTGCGGGCCAAGCTCGCCTGGATGAAGTGCTTCTCCGCGCCGACATCGGCACCATCGTCATCTCCATCGAAACAGCAGCACTCACCGTCTCGAAGTTCACCAGACGACGGTGGCCATGACGCCATGGCGTGGGCGACCGAGCTGGTCGAGCGAGTCGAAGCGCTGGCATCTGATCTCACGGTCGCATTCGACAGCACTACGTCTGGGGACAGCAACAGCTCGCTGGCCGAGTACAAGGCGCTGGTCCAGCGAGTCGAACAGCAGTCCACTTCGCTCTTGACGCTCGCGGACCGGATCGCATCGGCGCATCCCGACTGCTTCCGTCGACAGGAGAAGTCTGCATCAGCTGGCCCGGAAGAAGACCACGAGGCGACCAAACCGAGCGGTTCGCCGTGCCGAAAGGCGATGGAGGGCGTCGCGTACCCGTCCGCGCCCGTGGCGTTCGACCTCCCGTCCATGAAGAAGTACTGCGCCCGCGTCGCGCCGCCCTACGCCGCGTACCTCCCGTCGAAGCAGGACAAGCACAGAGGACGATAGAGGGAGACCAGCAAACCACGCACGCAATACACACGGCAACATACAAAATACGATATAGATATATGAAGACACGCGGCTCGATCCGCCGCACACGCACCGCCCTCATCACCTCGTCGGTCCCGCTTCACAGCGCGCCGCCGACGCTCGGACCGGCGCGCAGCTGCTTGCGGCTCGCCTCAAAGAGCTTGCGCTTCGTCTTGGCGAGCTTGAGCATCTCGAGCGTGTTCTTGTGCAGCGTGTCAAACACAAACTGCGTGCGCGCCGGCTCGAGCGCCTCGACCTTCTCTTCGAGCTCCCGGCGGTGCTGCGCGAGCTCCTCGCACTTGGTCGACACGCCCAGCGACGTCACACTGCCGTTGCCGCTGTCCGATGACGCGGGACTGCCCAACGAAGTCGTCGATACGCCGTTGCTGCCGCCGTTGGCCGTGTGAAGCCCCTCTTCGCGAACCCGCACGCGCGCAAACGCGTCTTCAATGCCGCCCAGCTCGAGCATCTGCATGCGCACGACCTCGAGAAGCGCATACTCCATGCAGTCGGCGTTGTTCTTGGTCACGAGCGAGATCGAGCTGAACGCCTCGGACGCGCGCTCGTCGAACGGACGCGACTCGAAGCGCAGCGACAGCGCGTCGTCGTTGTCAATGTCTCCGTCGCGCCAGGTCGTCGACATGGACTCGCGCACTGACGCGCGACCGCGCTTGCGCGCAAACGACTGGTCCAGCGCGTTCATCTCGTGCATGAGCTCGCACAGGCGGTGCAGGTGGTGCGACTGCTGCCGCTCGGCGCGCGACAGCTGACTGCCCTTCTGCGCCGCCGTCTCGTACGCGCGCGAGAGCTCCACGTACTTGCGCCGCTTCTCCGCGAGCGGCGACAAGTGCCCATGCTCGTCCGCGAGCAAGCTGCTCGACAGTTCGCGTTGCATGTCGTCCGGGAACCCGGCTGTCCCGTTCGCGCCGTTGCTGTTGCTGCCGTTGGCACCGCCCGATGTGGCCGTCATGCCGTTGCTGAGGCCCGTGAGCGCCGATCCCGTCGTCGTCACGAGCTTCGCGGCGCTCGACGTGATGGCCGACACGGCGCCCCATGCACTCCATGCATTGCTGCTCGCACTGGATCCGTTGGCTCCGTTCGTCATCGAGCCGTTGCCGTTCGCCGTCTCCGGAGGACCGTCCAAATCGTCCGAGAAGACGTCGCCAACGTCGTCGTCCGACACCGAGAACTTGTCGTTCTGGTGGAAGAGCCGCGAGGCCTGGCGAAGCTGCTCGAGCTCCTCCGTCGTCGCCAGGAGGAACGCGCGCACCTGCTCCGTGGTCGCGAGGGCAGGCACACGCAGCACGTCGCGCAGGAACGCCTGCAGCAAACGCATGCGCTCGCCGACAAACTCCTTGTCCTTGTTGAAGAAGAGCTGCTTGCCGGGCACGCACGGCACCAGCTCGAACGGAAACTCGCGCTGCAGTTCGTGGTGCAGCCACAAAAAGTCGCTGTAGCGGCGGTAGACCTTGACGCACGCCGTGGGCTCGCCCACCTGGCGCATCATGGTCCACGTCTTGGCGACGCGGTACGGGTCCATGACGGACGCATCGGATTCGCCACTAGTGACCGAGTCGGTCGCGACGCTCAGCACCGCATAGCGCGTGTAAGGCAGCAGCCAGGACCCAACTGTCGTGGGCTCGCCGACGAGCACGACGAGCTTGGTGGGGTCGTGGCGGCCTGCGTGGAGCGAGAGCTGCGCGCGCACGCAGTCCACCTGGCGCTGGAGACTCTCGGCCTTGTTGTGCAGCTCCTGCGCAACCTGCGCGGCGCTCGTGGCGTCGCTCTGCACGCGTGCGAGTTGCTGCGCCTCATGCTGCAGACGCTGCTTGAGTCGCTCCGTCTCGGCCTGGAGCGCCTCGGCCTGCTGCGAGGCGACGAGCGCGCGGTGGCGAGCCTCCTCCGCCAACTCCTGCGCGCGCTTCTTCTCCTGCTCGTTCATCTCGACCTGGCGCGCGAGAAACACGGCGCGTTGCGACGCCTGCACCGACTCGCGCTGCGCCACGCGCGCATGCTCCTCAGCCTCCTTGGCGAGCTGCTCCTTCTCCAACACCTGCGCCGACCACGCCTGCTTCAGGCGCTGCATCTGCGCCTGCGTGTACGACTCGATCTCCTGCCGAACGCGCAGCAGTTCGTAGTTCTTGGGCAGCGACCGCGCCCCGGCGCTCGCGCGGTACGTCGTCGGCCGGCGACACGTGGGGCAGTCCATGACCGCGAAGTCCCCGCGGGAAGCCGAGGACGCGCTTGTGTTGGCGCCCACCGTCGCCCAGTCTTCCAGGCAGCTCTAGTGGGCGATGGTAAAGATCGGGTTACGCACACGGGTTACGGTGAGGTTACGCATGCGAGGCAGGACGAGGCCACGGACAAGCAACATGAAGGCGCAGAACGTGTAATGTACCTGGCAAAAGGTGTGGCCGCAGCCGAGCAGGCGCGGCAGGTGGTCCCCGTCCTCGTCGTCCGCGTACGGCTCGTTGCAGAGCTCGCACTCGACGCTGTTGTCCACCAGGTCGCGCCACAGCTGCGCCGTGTGCTCGTCCTCGGCCGCCGCGCTGCTCGTCGGCGGCTCCATCGCGAGAGGATAGCGATACGAAACAGGAGTCGGCGCTTGGAGATGGATCGCGAGAGCTTCGGGCGCGGGTAGGGGGGGGACGGCGAGTGCAGTTCTCTCTCTGCTTTCTCCGTCTTCTCCTCTTCGTCCTTTCTCGCGCTTTGTTCTTTCTCCTGGTGTGTTTTCTCTCGTTCCCGAGGTTACGCTTCCGATACAAATCGCGAGTGAAACGGGCGGCAAGTGGGTTATGGTGATGCCCCTGAACAGGGCGGAAACCCCGCGGAAACGGATCGTGTAACCCTTCATTGAAGTGGCGCATGGGCGTAAACCTAGGTTACGCTTTGTGCCGTTATCAGATCCCGTGCATTGTGGAGCTACGTACACTACACTATCAGGCCTCGTGGATGGCTCCGATCCCGGCGAGCGGTGCCGGCGTGGACGAAAGCTGCTGGCTGTAGGGCGCCGACAGGATGCGGATGCACTCCTGCACGTCGATGCACTCGGTGTTGTGCGGGTCCAGCGCGCTGAGGATGTCGTTCACGTAGCAGCTCACCTCGTGCTGGTTGCAGTCGGGCAGGTGCGCGTACGCGTTCTCAAGGATGCGCTGCATCTTGGTGCGGAAGACCACCACGGGGATGTCCTGCTCGTTCGGGAACAAACACTACAAGGGCGTCGCCGCGTTGGCAATCCACAGTGGAGTGAGATAGAATGAGGTGAAGGGTGGCATTCGTACGTGGAAGGCGGCAAGCAGGTCCGACTCGTCGTGGGGCGGGGTGACGAGCAAGCCGCAGAGCATGATCCACTCCTGCAGGTCGATTGCCTTGCTACCTGCTCGTAGCGAGATGAAACGATGAATATGGAGACAACCAAATGGGCATGGTGTGGTGCAGACTGACCGTCGGCGTCCGCGATGAGCAGGTACTCGTCGAGCTCCTTGTCGGTTGTCGTGATGCCAAGCAGGGTAAGCGCCTGGGTTACAACAGATATGGATCCGTCACCCCTTTATCTTCCTTTCAATGTGAACCTTCCACGTGTCGTACCTCGTGCAGCTCGGATCGCAGCATGATACCAAGCTCGTCGCCTGCACACGACTCGGTCAGACATCCTCCAAGACTCTCCACCCAATCAGAACGAACTCTCATACAGTCAATTTGCTTGAATATGTGCTCGAAGAAGTCAATGTCGGCCGGCGAGAGCTGGGCTGAGATGCGCTGGAGCTGCTCTGACTTGGCCGGGTCCAGGTTGGTCTTGCGCATGGCGACCTCGGTCAGCAGCCGTGAGCGCCGCAGCCGCGACGACGTCAGCCGCGTGCGCTTACGCCGCGACCCGATCACCGAGTAGATCATTGCCTAGCACGTCCACGTACGTCTTGGCACTGGCAATTGCTAGTGGCGGCGGCAACAAGTAACCCCCAACGTCGAAAGGGCGCGGATAAGGTATCAGATCAAAATCTGATGCTTTATCAGATCACCAGGTCTGAATGTGTTCTTATAAAGGGAGAAGCGTCGGCCTCCAGTCACCAGCGCCACCAGAGTCGAAAAAGCCAAAAAGCTGGAGCTGCTGCTAGTACCATGGGGCGCGTGAGCTCGAAGCGCAAGCTGAAGCAGTGCGACCCGTTCTTCAAGGGCAAGCGGGACAATGTCAAGAAGGCCAAGGCGTTTGACCTGGCACCGACGCAGTCGAAGCGCGCCAAGAAGCGGCAGCGCAAGCAGCTGAGCGGCGAGGCCATCGAGCAGTTTGTGCTGCGCACGTCGGCGGTGGGCGACGACGTGCGCGACGCCGCGACGGGCGGGTCCAAGAAGAAGAACAAGAAGAGCGGCAAGGGCGGCCAGCTGCAGGTGGGCTCGATCCGCGAGGGCGAGTCCATGCGCGAGTTCAACAAGCGCATCAGCACGGAGGTGAAGCGCGTCATCTACGACGAGTCGAAGAAGAACAAGCGCTCGAACGAGAAGCGCAAGGCCTTCCTGGACAAGAAGAAGCAGAAGGAGAAGGACAAGAAGATGACCGACCAGGAGCGGTACGAGCGCGAGTTCCAGGCCACGGGCAGCAAGAAGCGCGACCAGTTCGACGGCGTCGAGAAGGTGCGCTTCGGCGAGCGCGTGGACGCGCCTCCCATCATGCCCAAGCTCTCGGGCATCTTCAAGAAGCGCGCGCGCGAGCTGGGCGACTCCAAGCAGCGCAAGGCCAAGACGCTCTCCCAGTCCTTCGCGTCCGTCACGGGCAGCGCCAAGGGCGGCAAGAAGAACAAGAAGCAGAAGGTGCGAGGTGAGACCACGGTGAGTATACTCTAGACAACGTCGTGCTTTGCAATCAAATGGTGCTGGCGTCGATGTGTGCGTTCGGCGTGGAGGTTTGTAATTATGATGATACCTGTTAGCTTGTGCGTCTTCTCCCATTTGATCCCCCGTTCCCGTCAACGCCCCTGTCTTGAGCCTACGTCTTCTTCATCTCTATGCCATCGAGAGTCTCAGTCGATCCTATCAAACTCGCACTCAGTCACTATCCTTGGACGCGGTCGAGCCCAGCAGTGTCCGCGACTGGCGCGGCTCCTTCCGCATGTCGAACGAGCTCATGTGGTTCCGCCGCTCCTTCAGCAGCAGGTAAAATGCCACCGCCAGGCACGCGCTCATCGCCATCTACAAAGGAAACAGCACACTCTCCGTTAGTATCACACACCGCGACCGTCTTCACCGCAACTTGCTCACCTCAAACTTGAAGACAGCGACGGCGGGGACGACGCGCTCGGGTGGCACGCACGCGCGGTACCGCGTCTCGCGCTCCTTGTCCGCCGGGTCGGGCTCCCCTTCCTTGGGGCGCGGGCAGTTGAGCTCCTGTCGGAAGCCGGTCTCGCGGCAATACGTCGCGTCGCGCTCCGTCACGGCGCACGCCAGGCACTCGCTCACGAGGTCGCACGTGAGCCCCGTGAGCGGGTCGTACACTCGGTGGAGAACCGGCGCTTTAGGCGGCTTGAGCGGGTTGTCGCCCTCGTCTTCAACTGGCGCCACCGTCGCCGCCGCGCCCTTGATCGACTCGGCCGCTTGTTCTGCTTCTTCCCGCAGCCCACGAAGGTGCGCCTGCTCCACGCCCAACGGCGCGACGCCCGGGGCTTCCGCTTGGTCTAGTGCGCCATTCGCAACGACTGGCGACGCGCTTAGGCTCATGCACAGCGCCGCCACGGCGATGAACAGCGACGCGACCCTCATCCTCGTCGATATGCCGTGTGTATGTTCTGTTCTTTTCGTGTTCTCGCTCGGAAAATCGCGAGCGCGCGGGGTTACATATGGCTATATGTAATTATGGAATAATTTATGATCTTATCGTGCTAATTGTTTTCTTTTATGTATCGAAGCGAAGTTGGATTGAATTCACAATGTAATAAAGAAAATCTGACAAAGATATCGTAATTTGTCCAAACTGCCGCGTCAGATTGCGGGTTACACGAGGGAACTCGCCGAAGACGAAGCTGCCAACACGATGGCCGGCGTGGTGCTCGCGACCGCAGGCTATGACCACACGATCCGCTTCTGGGAGGCCGCCTCGGGCACGTGCAACCGCACGGTCAAGTACCCCGACTCGGTAGGTCCCTTTCGCCGGTTTCCGCGCCTCTTTCGTCTCCGTTTACACCCGCACATCGCGAGTTTGACTGCCTCCCAGTGGCGCTAACGTTTCTGCGCCAATGACACCGGCAGCAAGTTAACTGCCTGCAGATCACGCCGGACAAGAAGTACATCGCGGCGGCGGGCAACCCGCACATCCGCCTGTTCGAGATCAGCAGCAACAACCCGAACCACGTCTCGAGCTACGACGGCCATGCGAGCAACGTGACGTCGCTCGGCTTCCAGCGGCACGGCAAGTGGATGTACTCGTGCTCGGACGACGGTAGCCTGAAGATCTGGGACCTGCGCGCGCCTGGATGCCAGCGCAGCTACGACGCCGGCGTGCCGCTGAACTCGGCGGCGCTCCATCCGAACCAGGCCGAACTGCTGGTCGCGGACCAGAACGGCGCCGTGCGCGTCTACGACCTGGCGGCGAACGCCATGGCGGCCAGGTTCGCGCCCGAAGGAGAGACGGGGCTGCGATCCCTCGACGTCGTACGCGACGGCAGCATGCTCGTGGCCACCAACAACCACGGCAAGTGCTTCTTCTACGCGCCGGACCCGTCGTCGCCCGACCGCTGGGAGCTGCGCCACACGCTCAAGGCGCACAACGAGTACATCCTCAAGTGCAAGGTGAGCGCGAACGGCAAGCTGCTCGCGACGTGCTCGGCCGACAAGACGGCCAAGGTGTGGAGCATGCCCACGCTCAGTGGGAACGGTGGCGGCTTCTCGAGCGAGGCTAAGCTCGTGCACACGCTGCAGGGCCACCAGCGGTGGGTCTGGGACTGCTCATTCTCGGCCGTGTCGTCGTACCTCGTCACGTGCTCGTCCGACCAGAGCGCACGGCTGTGGGACCTGAGCCAGGGCGAGGCCATCCGCCAGTACAGCGGCCACCACAAGGCCGTCATCTGCGTCGCGCTCAATGACGCCGTCGCCGATTAGTGCTTTTCACCAGGACGTGTATCGCGGAGACCTTAACGGCAAACATGCGTGAATGGCTTTGTTGCTTACTCGGATCTACAGTAGTGTGATGGGGGTGCTGGTTCTCGATATAGTGTGGCTTTTGGCTCGATCAGGGATCTAGTGGAGACATAACGTCGAAGTTGCAGGTAACAAGATGCTGGTGATCCGGACTGAAGTGGATCGAGCACGAGAAGCAATCCCGCCGGTATCATTATACACGAGCTCACAACAGCGTCCACGTTACTGCATGTAACGAGTTCGTCACAACTATAGTATATTGTCAAGCAGAAGGGATGAAAAGGAACACACAAGGGGGAACCCTCCCGAATCAGAATCCATGCCCCCAGCTCAGGTGAACGTCTTCTTGGTCATGATGGCGTAGAACTCCTCGGCGTTGATCTCGCCGTCCTGGTCCGTGTCGGCGCGTTCGATCATCTCGAGCAGCTCGGCGTCCGTCATGGTCTCGCCCAGCTCCTTGGCTACGCGCTTGAGGTTGCGCAGCGAGATCTTGCCCGTCTGGTCGTCGTCGAACAGGTTGAACACCTTCTGGATGTCCTCCCACGAGTCCTTGTCGCTCTAAAAGTCGCCATGAACGAGCGTGTTAGCGTGCAAACCGCCTTCGTACCTCTCGCAACGGCACACTTCGTACCATCTTGGCTGTCATCATGTCGAGGAACTCCTCAAAGTCGATGCTGCCCGAGCCGTCCTTGTCAATGTCGCCGATCATCTGGTAGATGGTCTGGTTATTGGCCTCGAAGCCCAGCGACTGCATGGCCGCCTTAAGCTCCTTCGGGTCGATCGTGCCGCTCCCGTCCGTGTCGAACAGGTTGAACGCCTCGCGGATCTCCTCGATCTCCTCCTCGCTCAGCCCCGGCCGCTCGTACGTCTTAGCGTTGCGCTTCTGCGAGATCCGGCGCGCCATCGTCCCTTAGTAGTCTTTTTCTTGGCCTGTGGAGGTTAACAACCCGCGACGCGCGCTGCTCGCTCCGCTTTCTTCCCCGCAGATCGACGTCTCGGCCGCCGCGCCCCCCTTCCTAGTGCCCACCTTTTCCGACCACAGCAGACCGTTTTGCCAAAGTGTAACCTCTCTGTTCATTTAGGGTGGACCACTAATTTGATTGGTTACGTTTGGGAAAAATCGAGGTTACGCTAAGCTGTAACCTAGGTGTAACTGTACCACTGGTTACCACCATGTAACCTCGCTCTCGCTTCAGAATCACAACGCACAGCCGAAAATGACGTCGTCCGCGCGAATTTCTGGTCGACGAGAAGAAAATCGGTTTAGCGTCGCCGCCTTGCTGCGGTTGCACCCCTGCAGAGCTGCTACAGTATTTACCATACAATACAAAGTGGGCATGCAGCTCTTTGTGGTCTGTGCTCCAGCAACTGATGGTCTCGTGCGGCATGGCAAGTCCCCGGCACCCACACTGTCGGAATCCATTCTCGAGATCGAACCAACGCAAAAGTTCGCGCATTTTTCCGCACAATTTTGTGATCGAGAAAGAGGTGACCCAACCCGGCCCGCCGCCCCTTTCTCAGAGACAAGTGATGAATGTACTAAGTTAAATTACAAGGTTACGCGCCGCTTCCACAAATCATGATTTTTCTGCCATTTTTGTTCCAGACAGCTTCTGTTTCGGTGCCAACCCGTCGGCTCTGCCGAAACTGCATCTAAACGTCAAAATGGGCCACATTTTTGGTTGTTTTTTCCAGCTTTCTGTGGCCAATTTCGCTTTGTTTTGCTGTATTATTTTGTTTCCGTTCAGTCGGTATCGTAAAACAGCGGCAACATTCCGTCAGCCTCCCTTCTTTCACTTAAAACAGTACATATCCAAATATCATGCGCAAAGTCATTATCACCATGCCATTTCGCAATTAATTGAGGCGAGAACAACCAGCCAGACACCCAGCCGCCCTGCGGCGAGAAACAGGCAAGCACCTCGACCCGACCGACGGCGCCAGGGAGACCAGACCGCGCTTCACCTGTCGCGGCTCCCCCTCCGCGCCCCCGTCTCCCGCGCGTCCCGCGCGTCCCCGTCACTCGACGCGTCGCTCTTCTCTCTATCCGAAGGCGACACTTCCGAAAACAGGAAGGCGGCGACCGAAAAGCGGCCTTTCTTATTATTTTCCGCCCGAGAAAAGAACGCGCCACCCTATATATATAGTGGGGCTTTCCATATCGAGAAAGGCCATGGACGCGCCGATGGACTCGCCCGAGCACCCGCCGCCGCCGCCTGCGCGCCCGGCGGCAGCGAGCGCTCGCGCTGGTGGTAGCGCAGGCGCGGCCCGCTCCTCCTCTCCTTCACCGACGGCGGCGTTCACGTCGGCCAAGATGCTGGACGCACAGGGGTACTTCCAGCGCGTGGTCAAGCAGGAGCTGCAGGTGCTGCTGGCGAACGGCGTCAAGCGCGAGGACGCGGTGCGCATGCTGCTGCACCGGATCGTCGAGTCGACCGAGCCGCCCGAGCCCGCGGCCGTGCGCAGCGTCATGCGCCAGTTCCAGATGAACTACGACGACGCGGTGCGCGCCCTTATCGTCAAGCAGGTGCGGGCGAACGTCTCGAGGTGTGTTGTGGGTGGAAGGGAACACGTCTGAACACCGACTCTTTGTGCTGGTGCTGACAGGAGCTGGGCCGGCTCAAGCGCAAAGGGATGGACTCGTTCGCGGCCATCGAGGAGCTGACGCGCAAGATGCAGCGCATTCCCGTTCCCAGCGACGCGGACGCGATCCCGCCGCCTTCGGAGACGCCGGACGTGGAGCCGACCGAGGCAGTCGACGAGTCCTCTGGCGACAAGAGCGCGCACGTGGAAGAAGCTTCTGATGCCGCCAGCGTGACGGAAACCAAGGAAGATGCCGCGGATAACCACGCAAAAGACGTGGAAGCGGACGCGACCGAGATCTCGACCGATAAGGAGACTGCCGATCCCGACGCGGCTGCTGCCGCCCCGACCGCCCACGAAGCAAGCGGCATGGATGCTGCTGCAGTGGTGCGAGTTGACCAAGATCAACAGCACGCAGACGAAGAGGAAGCAGAGAAGGATGTGGAGAAGCAGCTTAATTTATCGTCGCTGACGCTGTGTCAGCGCATTGACAAGGTCTCGATCTCGTCAGCGGCGACGCGGGCAAGCCTCACCGACCAACCCGACGACGCTCACGCTCCTAGTGCTGGCATTGGAGATGCGGGAGTCCGATCCCCTCGATCCGCGACCACAAACAGCAGCGCGAACGCGTCGACTCCGCCGCCAACGAGCCTCCGACACGCCCGCAAGCGCCGCGCGCCTTTCGGGTTCCACGGTCGCTCCAACAGCAACAGCAGCGACGGCAGCATCAGTCCGGAGCGGCACGTGTCCATTTCGTCGTCGCTCTCGAGTCTTTCGCACGATCTGTACCCGAGTGTCAAGAAGCAAAAGATGTGTGAAGTGGGCGACGGGTTCATGTCGATGTTATCGCGAAAGGCAAAGAACCAGACGCCGCCCGAGTCTCCAGCAGCAAGCGACAGCGACACCAAGTCGTTCCGACCATCAGGAACGAACAGCACCAGCACAACGGCCGCGAGTGAGTCACTGGCCCGGGCCAGCAGCAAGAACCTAGTCAAGCGCCCACGATCGAGTCTCGGCGTGGCGTCGGCTTTGATGGCAGGCGATAGCGACGACGACTCGCCGATTCTCGAGCACGACGACGTGCTGCTCATCCGCCACCTTCGCCACCGCGCCAAGCGCCACAAATCCAGCTCCAGCGGCACCGGCAGCGCCACTAGCGGCAGCGCCACTAGCGGCAGCGCCGGTGGCAGATTATACGCGCAGCCCGCGAGGCCCTAATTATTCGGCGCTGACTGCTGTTTCGTGCCTGTGTGTCTGTGGCGGCTCGATGGAGCTTTCCCGCTTCTTGTGCGCTAGTGACGTCGAGACGTCCAGGAGATAAAGATGAATGGAGTGCCGCCCGGTCCAGCACCATGAGCCGAGTTGGTGAGGAGAGATCGCTGCGCGCGCGGTTGTGTTGGGAGCGAGCGACTCCACTTCGCGCTTTCGCGTCGTGCTCCAAGCGATCAAGTAGGTTGTAGTCTCTTCCGTTTGTAGGCAGTAAGTAGCTGGTAAGTAAGAAGTAGAAGAGCAGCGAGTAAGGTAGACTTGGTAGGCAACGCAACAACATGCTAACGCCCACGCCATTTGCTCTCGCAGTCACCACCACCAAGTCTTGGTCACTACTCAGTCGCGGAAGTGGCGCGTGTCACTGGGGCGCAGCGCCACGCCGCGCGTCTTGAGCTCGTGCTGCAGCATGAGGAACTGAGCCACCGGCACCTGCACGGCGCGGCTGGTCGGCAGCGCGCAGGCCGCGAGCGCCGCCTCGCAGGCCGCCGTCACGCGCGCGTCGACGTTGCTCGTGTCGTGGCCGTTCACAAACGGCAGCCGCTCGGCGTCCAGCTCGTACGCCACGCGCGCCGTTCGCGACGTCAGCAGCGCGCGCAGCGTCTTGTTCTTGCGGAGGAAGCAGACGCGCAGCAACGCATCGAACCGCTGGAAGAAGAGCGGGTCGTCCGTCAGGTCGGGGAACTGACGCAGCAGCGAGTTGGCGCGGCGCTGGTGGCCTGCAGAGGCCGGTGAAGAGTCGAGGGCGGGGTCCTGGCGCGGGGTGAGCTTGATGACGCGCGAGTCGACCTTGGGCGGCGGCAGGAACAGGTTGCGCGGCGCGGGCGCGACGGACTCGACGTCCGCGATCAGCGCCGTGTTGACGCTCAGGCGGCTGTAGTTCTGGTCGCCCGCCCTAGCGAGCGAAAGCCACGGACGAGTCAGGTAAGTCAATCACTCTATCGGGCAGCACACACGAGTAGCAGGCAACTCACTTGGCGAGCAGGCGGCGCGCGAACTCTTCCTGCACGAGCAGCACGGCGCAGCGCATGCGCGACGGGTACCGGTGCATGTAGGTCGTGAGTCGCGACACGATGATGGACGAGAGCTGGTACGGGATGTTGGCCACACACGCGTCGAAGAAGAGCGGCTCACGCTCTGCGTCCGTCTCCTTGAAGAACTCGAACTGCTCGAAGTCGGCCTGCTCGACTGTCAGGCGCTCGCTGATGCGCGTCACCAAGGCTTCATCCTCCTCCTCCTCATCATCATCATCGTACTCCTCCTCGTCCTCCTCATCGTCGTCGTCGTCGTCGTCGTCGTCGTCGTCGTCTTCATCGGAGGCGAGGGCACCAGCACCGCTAATATCGGTCCCCTGGTCCCCGAAGCGCTCCTGCAGGCGCTCCACCATGCGCGCGTCGAACTCCACGGCATGCACGTGCACTTGGGGCGCCGCCTGGAGCAGCGCCGACGTCAGGTTGCCCGTTCCGGGGCCGATCTCCAAGACTCGCAGCGTCACCTCTCCATCCTTATGCTGCTGCTTCTTGGCGTCCAGCAGCGCTGGGAGCTCGGCGGCGGCCACCGTGCGGTCCAGGATGTCGTCCGACACGAGCAAGTGCTGGCCCAGCTTGCGCTTGAGGTGCGGCGTGCCGCGCAGGCGCGAGACGTTGCTGGAGTTGCTGTAGCTGCACCAAGAGGTGGGGGCGAGCGCTGGAAGCGGGCGCAGGAGCGGAAGATGAACGCGGAGGATCGGCGCACGTGCTGGGCACGCGGAGCGCGGCACCAAGGCCGCGAGCGCGCGCGGCGTCCGGCGGAGCACAAGCAGCGCCATCGGATCGGATCCTCAAGTGTGTGTGGAATGGATATGCGCCTGACACAGTGATTGGCTGTCGAGTTATGGCACTTTTTGGCTTCGAGCATTTTGATTTGCGAATATGACCTCACATCTATCTTCTGATTGGAGGACCTGAACAATGTTATCCGTAAATTCTGTTAATTCAGTATACTATCTCACATTCTGTTAGCAAAGGACTCGACAACCAACTGAACTAGTCAAGTGATATTAGCGAAAAAGAGTGACACGCAAGCAGGTTCATCCGCCTTGTTCCACATCCGTCTACACTTCAAGCTCAATTCGCCCTCCTCTCGTTCTCATGGCGCTCCCCTCCTCCTCTCTTCCTCTCTGCTGCTGCTGCTGTGTCTCGCTCAAAATGTCACCGCCACATGCATCGCTACCGGGAAGTACTTAAGCGCCACGGACAGCCATCGCCACGACCATTGTCGCAACGCCGAGCGCCCTCTCTCACTAACGAAAGCCGACGTCCACGAGCCCGTCCTTCGAGTACTCGCGCAGGATGGCCGGGATGGACGTGGGCGGCACCAGCCCGAGCTCCGTGACCACCATCGACACGTACTCGATGGGCGTCACGTCGTACACGAGGTTCAGCAGCCGCAGGTCCGCCAGGTCGCGCCAGTCCGACAGCACGTGGCCGCTCCCCGCGCCGCTCGTCGAGTGCCGCGCCGCGCCGCCGCGCTTCTCCGTGCAGTACGACGACACGAGCTCGTCCGGGTCGCGCAGCTCGTTGTGCGTGATCGCGTCCAGCTGCACGCGGTCCGAGAACTTGTACGTCTCGCAGCAGAAGAGCACGGGCACGTTCGCGTCGTGCGCGGCCATGGCGACCAGCGCCGTGCCCGCACGCGCGACCGCCACGCCGTTGCTCATGAAGGCGGCCGCGCCCAAGAACACCTTCGTGACCACGGGCATCACGTACGCGAGGCCATTCAGGTGCAGGTACGTGCACGATACGTCGGGCGCCACCGCGGACAGCGCGCGCACGAGCTTCTTGCCCTCGAAGTGCGGCCGGGAGTCGACCACCACGACGCGCACGCGCTTCTTGCCGCTCTCCGCCGCCTGCGCCAGCAGCAGCTCGACCGCGTTCGAGCGCGCGTACGTCAGGATCACGTCGCCGTCCTCGATCTTGGACTGCGCGTGGCGCGCGACCGCCTGCGACGCCAGCAGGATGCGGTTCTGGATGTAGTCGTCGATCTCGCCGAGAATGTGCTTCTTGGCGTCGAGCTCGCTCAGCTCGGGCGACGTCGTGCCCACGATATTGCGCAGGCTCCGGATGGCGTTCCCCATGCTCACGCTGTGTGGGCGGCAGTCGATCAGGTACTGGATGAGCGGGCGAAGCCACTTGTCCAGGTCACGTGGCAGCGACTGGTTCGGCGGCGTCACGTAATCGGCGATCGCGAGCTTGAAGGCCGACAGCATCGCCACGCAACGCGCGTTGCCGCCGCTGATCTTTCCCTCCGCGTACTGAAGACCGAGCGAGAGGATCGCAGGGTGCAGCTGCATTTCGTGGTTCACCGCCGCGAGCGACGACGACAGCGAGCTCTCGCGCTCGTACTGCGGCAGGTGCGAGAACATCTCGACCTGCTTCTGCGCCTGCGTGCGCACCACCACCGATGCCTTGGAGCGCCGAGCGATTTTCTTGGTGTCATCGTACTGGAGACGCACGCCCGAGGGCGCCGCGGGCGCCTCGACCTTCTTGGGCTTGGCGACGGTCTCCGTGCTGGCCGCGCGCTGCGCCTCTTGACGCGCGCGCCGCTCCTGCTTGGACAGCTTCTCGCGCTTGGGCGGCGCGGCTCCAGACTTGGCAAACGCCTCGGCCGCTGTGCGTCAAATAGATAACAGAAAGTGGGGTGTGAGTAAGTGATAGGTCCTTCTGGTTGATGGGAGCCCTCCACGCACCGAGCTTCTTGCGCTCGGCCTTGCTCAGCTGCTTCTTGTCTGCTTCAATCAGTCCATTAGTCAGCGGGGTCAAGTCCATCGAATATGCTGGACAAGAGTGCGGGGAAAGCGACGAACCGGCGGGCGTCTCGCTCGCGGCGGCGGCAGCCGCAGGCCCGAGCGACAGGTTCTCCATCCCGCCCTGGAAGCACACAACGCTCAGTACTCTGACCTCCATAGCAACCGCCACGCCATATTAAATGGTGTGGCGCCCACCTCAACGGCTTGGGCGCTGTCGTCGTTGGCGGCGGCAGGCGACGGCGACCAACCGTCCAAGTTGCTCCTGCATCGAATCAACCCAACCGCGCTTAGCATCCCAGTCATTCTTTCCCCGGTAGCAATGCCCAGTGCGCCCCGCCCCAAAAGAGCGCGCTACGCTACTGTCGCGCAGAGGTTGGACTCACTTCGTGCCGGGCGCGATCTCCGCCTTCTTCTTCGTCTTGCGCGCGCTGTTCGGGTCGTCCAGAATGTCCTCTAGACGCCGTTCAACCCACGTGAACAAGCCCCCCCGTCAGCCCCCAGACACGCATATTGGGCACAGCAACTCGCGCAGCTACTAGTGTGCAGTGTGTAAGCCCTTCCAGCGACGTACCGAGGTGCTTGAGCTCGTCCGCCGGCGCGAGCACGGGCGACGCCTTGTCCGCCATCTTCTTCTGTTTCTTTCTCTGCGTTCGGCTGCTCGCTCCAAGTCGCCAGGGAGCCCGCAACGAAGACCTGAACCTGAAGAACCGATAGAGACGTGACTAGACACACGGGAAGCGCTGCGCTTGTCCTCCGCTTGCTCCGCTTTCTCCCTCGCGTCTCGGGTGCTTTTGCGCTGCTCGGATGCGCGCGTGTATTGGGTTCTGGCCCAGTCAAACCCTTGAGTTGTATTTTAGCCAATGAAAAGAGGGTGAACGAGCTAATCGATGCTTGATTCGCTCATTTTAGCCAATTATGGAAGTATCAATGGAGTAGCAGCTGGTTGATTCGCTGAAATTATGCAATGCCTCCGAGCAGAAAGGTTTTCCGTCAGAAAATGCACGAGGGATGCATGCTGGACCAGTATTGCTGGTCAAGTAATCCCGGTGCGTCCGTCCACTCCGATCGGGGGCGCGGCTGCCGGTCCGGCAACGCGAACTCGCAGTCGAACAGCAAGCAGGACACTGTCTCCCAATGTTGTGGCGGGACGGCGGTGACGGCGTCGCAAACCCTGGGGTTCAAACTGAAGTCCGCGAACGCAGTCGAGTGTGCGGTTCTACATGGAGGAGGCGCAGCGCTTTCACTGCAGCGGGCCGGTGGTTGCGAGTCGCGGAGGGTCGTCGTGGTGCTAAAGAGGTGCCTAGATGGAGGGGCGCGAGCGAGCGAGGTGCGTTGCCCGTTTCGGGACAAACCCCAACGTTCCGTCTGGATCGCGACCGCGAAGCGACGTGAGCATGCAGAGGCCAAGTCACGAACCAGAAAGCGATGGAGGCGACTCGGCCGCGCTCACAGTCACCGTAAAACGCTCGGACCACTCGCCGGCCCCGCCCTCCTCCACGCGTTGGCGGCAAGTGAATGGTCTCGCAGTATCCGATGGGGTATAGTACACCTCAGACGCTCGTCTGGTCGGCGGGCGGATCATCCTTGTGCGGGGGCTACGCGACCACTGCCGAGTGGGGTACGTAGGGTAACCCTCTTATTCCCACACACAACCGAGAGCTTCGATTTTCGTGTGCGCCACACCAGCCGGTGTCGTTTCGAGAGCAACTTCTGGGCGAAACGGCGACGCGGTCATCCCATACATTTCCTCTGTGCTGGTCGCGCGGTACGGCAGGCGCCCGAAGAGTTACAGTCGAGAAAGGTGGGGGTTACGCTGGGCTTCGGCGGGGGACATGGGGGGCGACCGTCCGGGCGCGACCGGCCGCGTGAAGGCGCCGAAGACTGGGAGGACAGCGCCGACGTGGGCCATGGCGCTCTCACTCTGCGATTCGCCTCGCCTGGGAAGTTTCCGATTCGAGAAAGGACGCCAGACGGACGCGCCACGCCCGGCCAGCAGCAGCCGACCGACCACTGGACAGCTCGCTGCAAGGTGCTCGACGGCTAGAGGGGCGCCATGACGGACAAGGCGGGGCTACTGCGCTCGGAGCAGGAGGCGTCGCGCTCCTCGCGCTCGGGCCTGCTGCGTTCAGAGCAGGAGGCCGAGGTGCCGGACGTGTACAAGTCGCTCAACTTCCGCAGCATCCAGGACCCGTACACGCACAAGGATGACGACATGATCAGTCGCTACTCGACGCTGCGCGCCGACAACCTGGACAGC
>JAADYG010000419.1:0-28124 GCA_023338115.1 Phytopythium boreale
GAGCATGGGCACGGGCGGCGACGCGTCCGCCTTCACCGACATGCTCGTGCTGCTCGGACTCAACGTCGCCTTCCGCGTGCTCGCCTTCCTCGGGCTCTGGAACTACCTGCGCAAGCTCAACTAGGTCATGGATGAGGAGGTTCCTCACTGCCTATAGTTTTTAATTTTGCGTTGCCGATCGCATTGGGATGATCTGGCAAGGAATAACTACATGCATTGGATATGAAAGAAATTTGCTCAAACGATTCGGGAATTTAAAGCCACTGACTCGTGTGCTTCCATTGACGACCAAAACTTTAAGCTACTGGAACAACTACAGAGTAAAAACGCATATGACAAGGAGGGACGCTTGCTTACAGCAAAAGGGGACTGACGCCCAGAACGACCACGACACCTATGGATCGGCAACTGCCGCCCGCGATCTCGATCTATACTCGGAAAGACGCGTGGCGACGGGTGCTGACATCTCTTGACTGGTTTAAGCCGACGTAGAGCCAGCGGGGGCGGCGCCCTCGCTGAAGGAGCCCGTGGGGGCCTCGCCGCTGAAGGAGCCCGTGGGGGCCTCGCCGCTGAAGGAGCCGCCCGCGAAGTTGCCGCCGCCCTGGCCACCGAACGAGCCACCGCCCTGGCCACCGAACGAGCCGCCGGCAAAGTTGCCGCCGCCGAACGAGCCACCGAAGTCACCGCCAATCGAGCCACCGAAGCCCTGACCGCCGCGGCCGCCGCCCTGCTGGCCACCGTGGCCGCCAAACGAACCGCCCGCGAACGAGCCACCGAAGTCACCGCCGACCGAGCCGCCGAAGCCGCCGCCCTGGCCACCGTGGCCGCCGAACGAGCCGCCGCCCTGGCCGCCCTGGCCGCCGAACGAGCCTTCCTCGGCGTTCACGGTGCCAGGGCTGAAGCTCGAGCCCGTGTTCAGCTCGGAGAAGTCGCCCGAGAAGCCCGATCCCTCCGTAGTCGAGGTCGACGTGGTGGACGTGGTGGTGGACGTGGTCGAAGCAACCGCAACGTCCGACGTGGTCGAGGCGTCCGAACGCAGGAGACGCGCCTCCGAGGGCATGGCGACGAGAGCCGCGATCGTGGCGAGGATGGCGAAGACCTTCATTGTTGTTGACTTGATAGTGTGAGTTGCTTGATGTGCTTGCTGCTCGCCCAGGAAATTGGAGAATGAGTCGATCCGAGAGACCCACGCGCATCGGACGGACCAAGCGGCTGCCTCCCATCAAGCAGCTACAGCTACAGCTACAGCTACAGCTACAGCTACAGCTACAGCTTGCTCACGTGGACAGGATGCTGCGACGTTCGGCGAACGCGCGCCGCCTTCGTGGGAACCAGCTGGGCGTTGCAAGGCTGAACCAATGCGCTCGGCTCACTGCGGTCGACTGAGTTGACTGTGTGTGCGTGTGTTTGCGGCGAACGCGCGCGGTGCAACGCTGGACGCGCCGGTTGTTAGTCAGCACTGAGCGATCGACGCGAAAGGTGCACTTTTGACGCGAGCAGCTACCATGTGTGGTCAATTTAAAGTGTCCCGTTTGATTGTAAAATCTTGATCAAAGTATGAATTCGAAATATATGAGATGGTTCAAATGGGTCACAATGGTACCAAACCCGGAAACCAGGTGGACGATCGGGCGGGCACCACCGAATGAGACGATGTAAAGGCTGCCGACGCCGCTTCCCCTTGGCTCCTCGCGTCGCCGCCTGCAATGAGACCACGGTGGTGGTGACGCTGTTGCACGATGGCAGTACATTGGCCGCCGATTGGACGCCGCCACGCCGGCTCCGACTTGGCGATCTGATTGCCATGTAAAGGCCGACACTCTCCAGTGAGCCGAGAGGCACCAGCCACTTGTTGAAGTGAACGACGACGGACATGGACCATTCGCGTCTCGGTATCAGCCAGTCGGTTGATGGAGAACCACAACGAGGCTGCTGGTGTTCGTTCCGAGAAAGAGCCTGGTGGTGCCGCGGCCATCCTGGCGAGTTCTGGGATACTGTACAAGTTAGTTGAGTGTTCGTCGCGTCGGGTTGATGGCATGCATGTTAGTCGCTCAAGCGTTCGCTATTATAAATGTATCGAACAGTGCTCCCACACCAAGCACATTTCACCGGACGAGTTGTCTAGACTGGCTGGGTGGAGCTGCTCCACTGGAGCATGCCGCACATTGTACACAAAGCGACAAGCGCACGAGGCACAGGCTTGGGTCTCAAGCTTGGGGCTGAGGCTGGGTCCGTGTGCGACTATCGTGAGTCATTGAGGGGTGCTCGCCCGATCGTCTCCTCCCATTTCCGCGTTGCCATGCTGTCGAGCGGGCGGCCTCCGTCTGATATTGAAGGCGCTTCCTGCCCGCTCCGTAAAAGAGCAGCACCGCCACTGCCGTGCGGCGAAATGAATGGTACAGTAGCTGTTGGGATCATTTTCGAGCCTCCTGGAGGGTGGCCGAGTGCAGGAGAATGCGCACGGCACTGGAATACCCACCACACGATCCACACGCTCAGGTTAATCCCGATGCACGACTGGCACCGGCGTGATCCTTTACAGTACACAGCCCTGCCAGACGCGCCTCGACGCCTTCCACATGCATCACTTCACCCTGAGTCTTGGCCTAAGTATTGAATCTCATGTTGGACACCACCCACTATCTGTTGCCCATCTGCGCCAGGAGCTGCCCTTGCATCTTCTTCCTGCCCTCCTCCAGTTCTCTGTGTCGCTTGTCCGTCAAGAGGCCGACGCCCGGTTCAACACGACGGACAGTCGCGTCCAGCAAGTGGAGTACCTCGTCCGAGGCGCTGACTGCGACGAACGGAGGCGCTGCCGAGGCGCCTCCCGCGCGGAACTTGAGCTCGAACGCCATCCGCTTGAGCGCCTTGAGCTTGCTGGGCGCGTCCAGCTCGCGCTCGAGCATCTCGTCCGTCGAGAGCTCGATCCGCTCTGTCAGCCGCTGCTCTTGCTGCGCGCGGGCCGCGTTCCAGTTCACACGCCAGGCGCTCGCTAGCTCAGCGTCTTCACGCCACTCCAACTTTGTATAGACCGCACCGATGCGGCGATGGGTCTCGTACGCCTTGGACACGACAAGGAGGGCTGCCACCAGGGCCAACATCCCGTCCTCTGACGGTAGTATCACCTTGTTAAAGTCCTCGGCCGTCCTCACCACATCAAAGACGGCGAGCGCGCGTTGCGACGCGTTTCCAGCGCCGTTCAGGGCCTGCAAGAGGCCGCGCAGGCGCTCGTGCATGCGTCGATACAGCCGCTCGCTGCCTTGGGCGCGCCGACACTGCTCGCTCACCTGCGCCAGCGCTTGGTTGACCAGCACCGCATCCGACTCGCCTGGCTGGCCGCCACTACTGGCCATATCCATACAGGATAGTGGTGGCTGGCGCGGCGGTTGACGGGTGATCGCCGCAGGCTTGTCGATGAGCTGAGCTTGGCCGCTGAGTACCTACTTGGAAACCTGCATGGGTGGCCTTCTCCACTTCATGTTTAGCACCCAATGCCTGTACGAAACCAGCCAAAGTTGGGCATTTTGGAGGGCATTTTCAGGTGCATCGCGTTCAATACCCCTCACGGGCTCGCCACTCACCGCGATTCGTCCATGACTCGCTCCTCCTGGCCGCCTCGCGACGCACCAGCCTCCTGAACAAGCTGCTCCTCTGCGTTCTCCGTATTGCCACCTTCTACCTCCTCATTGCTCTGGGTGTGTCCGTTTGACTCGCTTGCCGTGAGTCGCACGATCTGCTCGCGCAGCTGGGCCACCAGCGCCTGCGCGTCCTGCAGTTGCTGCGCCTGCGCCGCGTTCACCCCGCGCAGCCGCGCGTTCTCCTCGTAAAGTGCGATGTTCTGCTCTTCAAGGCGGTCCACGCGCAATCGAAAGCTGCCGCTGCGCTCGACTTCAGCCGCCGTCAGTGCCGTCAGCGCCTCCTTATCGGCATGCGACATCGCCACCACTGCAGTGGATGAACTTGGGACTACAGTGCCAGCGTTACCGGCGTTGTCACGATCGAGAGGCGATCCCTGAGGACCAATTGGCTCGCTACCTTGTGTCCACCCGGGGCGTTGAGTCACGTCTCCCAGTACAACTGGCAATGGCACCAAGCCCACCGGTACTACCGCCATCGCCGGCATTGAAGGAGCCGCAACTACCGACGATCCAGCAGTAGAGGCTGTCGACATTAGCGCTGGTTCGGTCGCTGACTCGGACTCCTGCTCGTCAGCCCGCCGCCGCTTGCGCTTCATCTTGGCCAGCAGGTTGTGCACGTCGCTCTTGGTGACGCGCTTGTGCGGCGCGCGCTCGGCCAGGTAGTCGCGGATCTGGCGCTGCTTGACGCCCGCTCGGCTTAGCGCATCCACCGTCTCGAGCACGTGCGGGTCGTCCACGCGCCGGTTCTGCGGGTACTGCATGTACGTCTCGGCGTCCAGCGGGTGGTTGTGCGTCACCACGTGCCGCGTCACTACCACCTGCCACGCCGACGCGTCCCGCGCGTCGCGCCCCGGCAGCTTCTTGGCCACCAGGTTCACCTACAACCCACCGTCATTTTCCCATCGGTTAAAGCTGCAGTCAGTCTACCGTGGTGAACAACCACCTCGTGCCGTTCGTACCTTGGCGGGGCACTGCATGGATCGGAAGTGCTGGCGCTGGCGGATGCCCTGGCTCCGGCTACGCGGCTTCCCGCCGTGCGTGCACGTGAGCGTCTTGGCGTACACGCCGACGGTCTCGGGTACGAGCGGCAGCGCGCGCGGCGGTCGGCGGGTCGTCCCGTCATGCGCGTCGAGGAAGGACACGCGCTTCCGCTTGACTGGCTGAGCCGGAGACTGAGCCTGAGCCTGCGATGCGTCCTCCGAGCCGGTAGTGGTCGCGGCCGCGTCGTTGTGCGCGGAGGACGCGCTGGGCTCGTTCAGGATGCGCTGGTTGCGCGTGGACCACGACGTCGACGACTTGCTCATGTACACCTGTCGGAGAGCGTTCCAGAGCCGATTAGGGACCGATTGCACCGCTAAACGAAGACCAGAGCGGGTTAAATAGACCTACAGTCCATTTTCGATGCGCAGTGGGCATTACCTGGTAGGTCTGGCGCTGGTAGACGGCGAAATACGCGAAGAAAGCGTCCCACGACGGGAACACGGTCGCGGCCATGCGCGGCGCGTCCACTTCGAATTCCTGCTCCCGCGGGTCCGAGGAAGCGCCAGGATCCTGACCATCAGCTAAAGAAGGAGAGGGCGGTCCTTCTATGCCCGTCGCAGGGCTCTGGGCGTCGCTGGGGCCCGCGGAAGGCGCCGACGAACTCGGCACCATGGCCGCACAGCTTTTACCTTGAGGCTGGAATCAGATGACCTGGAAGCTTTGACGGTGGCAGTAACTGTGACGAAAGCCGCAAAACAGTATTGGTATGTGCCACTAGCACTTCAGACATGTCTGATGAAGTCTGATTTATTCTGAGTCGTTCCCGCGAAACCGCTTTTTGGCGCCAACACTTTGCACGAGACAATGCGCTCGCCGGCGTCCGACGCCGCGTCGGATTCCCGCAAGCGCGGCGCGCCTTCCTCGTCTCCTGGGCCGTCGCTCCGCCTGTCAAAGAAGGCGAAGAAGCAGCGGCGCCTCGGCACGCGGGGCGCGGGCTTCTCGGCGCAGGAGATCGACGCGCTGCTGCGCCTTTTGCGCGAGCGGCTGCCGCTCTCCAAGGAGGAATGGGAGGACGCCGCGCGGGTGCACATTGAGCGCTTCCCGGACCTCGACCGCACGGTGGACGCGCTGCGGCGCAAGTTCGCGCGGCTGCACCGCATGCGCCCGGACGACGGGAACGTGGCGAGCCTCCCGCGGGACGCGCAGGCCGCCAAGGCGGTGCTGGAAGCCATGACCCGGCGCGCCGGCACGACCGCCGACAGCGGCGCGTACGCCGCGCTTTTGGACCGGAACGACGCCGATGAGAGCGACGACAACGCCGACGACGTGAGCAATGACGACAGCTATCGTGTCGAGCCGTCGGCGCCCGCGACAGAGCAAGTTATGGAGCCGATCCGGCCACTGGAGGCTTCGGAAGTGCCGCAACAAGCGGCAGTAGTGTGTCACCAGTGCCGACAGTTGCAACAGCAGCAACCAAGGACGGAGTACGATGACGTGATGGCCATGCTGCGCCTGTCGATGCTGCAGATGCAGCAGCAGCGCGAGCAGGACGCGGCCGACCGGCGGCGGCGAGAGGAGCAGGAGCGCGTGCGGCGCGAGGAAGAGCGGCGGCGGCGAGAAGAAGACCGCGCGGCCGACAAGGAGCGGATGGACAGCCTGCTCGCCATGGTGGCGCAGAGCCACAAGACCGTCGAGATGCTGGTCCTGGCGCTCATGAAGAGTAACAACAGCGACAGCACCTCGTCTTGAAGCTATACGAACGGTCCTCGCCGTTAAAAGCAACCAACAACATGCATCGTAGGCAGATCAAATCCACATCGAGGAGCCCCGCTCGACTTGCTCGTCTTGCGCGCCCTACTCCTGGTTGGTCGTTGGCGGCGCGTCGTTCGCCTCGGTCGACTTGGTCTCCTCTTCCGTCTGCGCGGCCGCGGCAGTGTCGGCCGTGCGCGCCATCTTGAGTGGCGCCGCGGCCTCGTCCGCCTCGCCAAGCGGCCGCTTCAGTGTGCCGGGCACGCTCGTAGTCGTCGTCGTGCTGGTAGTCGTCGACGACGTGGCGGTGGCCGACACGTTCGCGCCAACCGCCGCCGCAAAACGCGCCAGTCGGATGGATCGGCGCTGCGCCTCCGTCTCAACTGGAGCGCCGGTGTTCTCGTCAACGCCGGGTGTCGCAGCAGCAGCGGCGGGCGCCGCTGTAGCCGCCGGCGAAGCCGCCGTGGGGACGGGAAGCGTGATGCCCGGCTTGCCGAACACAAGGCCGCTCGCGCCGCCCGAGGCAAATGCGGCAAAGCCACCAGTAGCCGGCGTCGTCTTGAGGAATGGACTGGTCGTCGTCGTCGTAGCCGCCGCCGTCGTCGTCGTCGTCGTCGTTGAGGAAGTCGGAGCCGCGGATCCCTGCCATTCGCACAATTCACCCACAACGAAGCGTTAGAACATAATTGTCCTCTCCAGTAACACCACTACGCAAAGAAACATTACCTTGGGCTCAAGCTGGAGCGGAGGGGGAGAAGCTCGCGGCGGGGACTTGGCCGGCGCCGCAACGGCAGCAGTTGTAGCCTTGGTTGGCGTCCCGCCAAGCCGCGCGGCGCCGCCCACGTGTTTCTTCATCATGGACTTGAGCGCAAACATGCGCAACTGCTCCTCAGCCGACAAGCTTGCAGCCGGCTGCTCCGCCTTGGCCGTCGTCGGTGACGCTGCAGGAGTCGTCGACGTGCTCGCCGTGGTGACAGGAGCAGGAGTAGGCGGGAGCGGCGGTGACGGTTTCGCAGCAATCGCAGACGACAACGCCGTCGTCACGGGCGCCGAAGGTGTCACTGTCGTCGTCGCGGTGATTGATGTCGGTGCCTTGGTGGGAGCTGGCGCCGGAGCAGGCGTAGCAATCGGCGCAGTGACAGTAGCACCGCCCACAGTCGACGCCGCGGGTGTAGTAGTAGCGGTTGTAGTGATCGTCGAACCCGCCGAGTTCACCACTCCCGCAGTCTTAACAACCGTCTCTTGAGGCGTCGACGCAGGCACGGTGGTGGTCGAAGACGCCGTCGGAAGCGGAGGGGCGGGAGCACTCGACGGCTGAGCAGGAGCAGCCGATGCGTTGACGCTGCTTGAGCCAGCCGCAGCAGCAGGGGCAACAGCAACTGGCTTCGCCGGCTCAACATGAGTCTTCGGCGCCGTATCCGCCGTGTGCGCGACTACTGGCTGCGCGGAAGGCGCAACAGCAACTGGCGCTGCCTGCGCCTGATCCTTGAGCTCGCTGTTCTCCTTCTTCAAGCTCTTCAGGCCCTGCATTAACCGCGTGTTGAAGTCCTTGAGCTGTGTGGCCTTCTTCGTCTCGGCGTCGAGCCGCACCTGTAGCTCCTGGCGTTCCTTCTCCCACGTGGCGACGGCGCCACTTGCCGCTGCAGCGGAATCGTTCTTGGACGCCTCGCTGGCCGCCAACTTTGCCTCGATCGCCGTCTTCTCGGCGTTTAGCGCCGCCACCTGCGTCTCGAGCGTGCTCAGCGCGGTCGCCCGGTCATCCGACTCCTTGTTCTTCTCGGCGAGCTGCTTGGTGAGCGCCTCGGCCTTGTTCTTCCAGTTCTTGGCAAAGCCCTTGATGCGGTCGTACTGTTTGCTCCAGTTCTCCGCCTTGTTGCGCTCCTCCTCGAGCGCCTTGTCTCCGTTCGAGCGCAGCGTCTCCAGCTCTGTTTGAAGCGTTGTCATCTGCGTCTGAATGTCGACAACCTCCTTCTTGAGTGTGTCGCGCTCCGCCTTGACTGCGTCGTACTCCGCTGGGTCCACTTGCTGGTACTTCTCCACAAGCTGCTCGACGCGCTGCTTCCAGCGCTTGTTGGCGTCGTTCAGCGTCACGATCTCTTGCTTGAGCGAGTCCACAAGCGTCTTGAGCGCCTTCTCCGATGTTTGCAGCGGCGCGAGCTGCGCCTCCAGCTTCTTGCGCTTCGCTTCCTCCTCCTGCAGCCGCGCGAGGTTCTTCTGGTTCTCGTCACGCAGGGTCGCGTTGCTTTCACGCAGAAGGCTCAGCTGTTCGAGCTGCGTCACGCGCTTTTCATCCGCCGACGCCGTCTCCGTTTCACTTGAACCCGTCGTATTCGTAGAAGACCCGGACGCCGTCGCGTTCAGTGCCTTGATCTCCTCGCGCAGGCGGTCGATCGTCGACTCCAACTCGAAGATCTGGGCCCGGTGGCGCTGCGCCTCCTGCTGCGCCAACTCCTGCTTGGATGCCGCGATCTCACTCTCGCGCCGCAGAAACGCAATGACACTGCGCAGATCGTCGACCTCCTTGTCGTGCGCTTCGTCGTTCGTTGCGTCGCCTGCATTGCTCGAAGGCTTATCAGACGCCTTCTTGAGCATTTCCTCATGCGAGCGCCGCACCTGCGCGGCCGCGCGCTCCAATTGCGAGTGCAATAGCTGGTTCTGCTCAAGGATGGCAGACTTGGCGTCCGCGGCTTCCTCGAGCCGCTTCTGCAGCACGTCCAACTGCGTCTGCGCTTCCTTCTCGAGTGCGCGGACCTTCGCTTCCAGGGCAGCGGCGGCCTGCTCCTTCTCAACGCGGAACTTGCGCTCGTCCTCGATCTGCCGGCGCGTCGCAGACGCCTTGGACACTTCCTCCGCATGCAGCTGCAGCTCACGCTCGTAGTTCTCCTGCACGCGCCCGAGGTCAACCTTCGTCTTCTCCAGCTCTTCGCGCACGATCGCGAGCTCCTGCTTCGCGCCGTTGGCCTGCACCTCCATGAGCTTCTGCTGCTCCGTCGCCTGCTGCAGCGCATGCTTGTGCGCCATCTCCAGGCGATCCATCTCCTCACGCAGCTGGTTGCCTTCCGTGATGTGCTCCTTAAGTTCATCGCGAGCCTTGCGTAGCTCTGCTTGGATCTGGTCGCGTTGCTTCTCCACGTTCTGCAGCTTCTCATGCTCCGCCTTCTTCCACTGCTCGCTCGCACTCGACAGCTCCGCCAAGCTCTTCTCGTTCGCTTCCGCGATCGCCTTGTACTTAGTCGCCGTTTCCGCGAGCGACTTGCGAGCAACCAGCGACGTCTGCACCTCGCGCTGCGCATCCCGAAGTTGCATTTCCAAGGTCGCAACGCGCTCAGTGGCCGTGACACTCGCGCCCTTGCGTAGCTGCTCGTGGAGGTGCGCATTCTCCTTCTCGAAGATCGCCAGCTTCTCTTCCAGAGACGTCTTCTGCGCTTCGAGGCGCACAACCTGCTCCTTGACGGTCGTGTACGTCTGCCGCAGCGTTTCGAGCTCCTTGAGGGCGGTCTGCTTCTCCTTGTCGGCCGCGATCAAGGTGGCACTCGACGTCGCTTCCTTCACGTCCAGTTTGTCGTACAGCTCATGCATCTTCGCCTCCAGGCTCGCAACCTTACGCTTCTGTGCTTCAATCTCGTGATAGTCATATTGCTCACGCGCCGCGTCAATCTTGCGGTTCGACTCCATCAGCTTGAGCAGGTTCGTGTTGTCCAGACGCAAAGTCGTCATCTCCTGCTGCAGCTTCTCGTCGTGCTTGCGCAGGAACTCGATCTCGCGGATGGCGCCCTCCTTCTCGATACGAAGTGTCTGCAGCTGAGACGTCGCTGCCTCCAGCTTGGCCTCCGACTCGCCCAGCATTTGCTGGTGCTGCAGCATTAGCGCGCTCAGCTGGTCCGTCTTGGCGCGGAGACGCACAATCTCCTTCTCGGCATCTTCATAGCGCGCATCTGCGGCCTCGAAGCGCTCCTTGTGGTGCGCCGCCTCCACCTGCGCTTGCATCTGAGCAACCTTGGCCTGCGAGAACTCAGCACGTGTGTGCTCCAGTGACTCCTGCAGGATCTTCATGTTGGTCTGCTTCTCCTTTTTGTAGTCGTCAAATTCGCGCTGCAGATCCCGCAGCTTCCGCATGTCAGTCGCGTCACTCGACGACTTTCCTTCGCTAATGCGCATAACGCCGGCGTCGGCGCGAGAAGAAGAAGCGTCACCGTCGACAAACTGGCGATCTGACTGCGCGAGCAACACGCGGTACATGTCGCGCTGCTTGACGATGGCTGTGATCATCTCGCGCTCCTGCTCGCGCTCGGTGCGCAACTGCTCGAGCTCCTTCCGCGCGACCGCGAGGCGGTGCTTAATGGAGCTCGACGCCACTGATTCAGTGCTTTGCTCATCGTCCGACTCGGCTGAGATGATCAAGTGAGCAGATCCCGCTTCGCTCTCCGCATCTCCGTCGTCATCGTCATGGCGCTGCCGCTTGGTCATTTCCGTCAGCTCGCGGATGACCGTCAGCAGCTGCTGGTTGCGCATCTGCAGTTCCTCCACGTCCTTAAAGACGACCAGACTCTCCGATGCGACTTCGCCTGGAATGGCCGAGTGGCGCTGCTGCTGCTGCTCTTGAGATTTGAAGAGCAGGTGCTGGACCTGGCGCGAGAGGTCGTCGACGCTCTGCGCGAGAGACTCGCACTTCTTCTCATACGTCTGCTTCTCCTTCCGCGCCTGCTTCTCGTTACTTTTGCTCTTGGACAGCTCCTGCATGCAGACTTCGAGCCGCTCGCTCAGTTGCGTCTGGCTCGCGATTGCGCGCTCGTGGTCGATCCGCAACCTCATGATGATCGGCGTCTTCTCCTGTACCTCCTTCACGATGCGGTCCATATACAGCTGCAGCTTCTCCTTCTCACCGCGCTCCTCCTGCAGCGTCTTCTCCAGCTCGACAATGTGGTCCAGCATTTGCTTGGGCGCCAGGCCGTGCGCCGCAAGATGCGCTTCGCCTGCGGCCGACGACAAGTCACCGATCGATGCGGCAGTCTCAAGCACCTGAATCTTCTTCTTCTCGAGCTCAGCAACGCGGTCCTGCGCGGCGCGCAGCTCTTCCTGCAGCACCTCGACGCGGCGCTCGGACGCTTCAGCCTGCTCGCGGAAGAGATGTTCGACTTGTTCCTTCGATCGCTCCGTCTCGAGCGACAGCGCCTTCTCCGCGTCGGCTACGGACGTGCGCAGCGAGTCGCACAGCTCCTGCAGCTCGCTCACGCGCGTGTTGGCGTCCGCAGCCGACTGCTTGTACAGGTCGGCGAGCCGCCGTTGCGCGTTCAGTTCGCTCTGGAACTGCTCCTCAGCGTGCACCTTGGCCGCCATGAGCTCCTTGAGCTGCTCCTTGTTGTGGATGAGCAAGCTCTCCGTCTTCTTGGCAGCCGCGCGCGCGCTCTCGAGCTGCCGCTTTGTGGACGCGAGCTCGTCCGTCAGACGCTCCTTGAGCTCTTCGTGCTCGTGCACGTTCTTGGCCGCCGCCTGCCGCAGCTCCTGGACCGCCGTCGTCTTCTCCGTCAGCTGCTTCTCAAGCCACTCCGTGTGCTGCCTGCTGCTCTCCATCTCCGTGCGCAGCCGCTCGAGCGCGTGCTGCATTGGCGCGAGCTGCGCCTCTTGCTCCGACGCGCGCTGGAGCGCCTCCATCTCCTGCTTCTGCGCGCTCATGAGCAGCGCGCTCTGGTCCTTCAGATTGTCCTGCAGGTTCTCAATCTCCGCGAGCCGGCGCTCGGCCTGCGACTTGAACGACTGCGCGCGCACGCTCAGCTGGTCGCGGTCGCCCGCCACGCGCGCCAGCTCGTCCTTCAGCTGCTGCATCTCCTTCTCCTTCTCCTCCGCCGCCGCCGCCGCGAGCCTTGCAGCCTCCGCTGCGCCATCCCGATCATTCAGCCGCGGTGAGAAACCCATAACATACACGTAGAAACATTATCCTAGCAGGGGAAACGCACCGGCGGCGTGCTTGTCGGTCGCGAGCGCCTGGCGCTCGGCCTCGCACACGGCGAAGTCGCTCTGCAGCGCAAAGTACTTCTGCTCCAGCTCGTGCAGCAGTTGCTCTGTCCTCAACACGCCCACACAAATACGTCAGGAACCGCCTACAACCGCCCCATGAAGCCCCCATTCGAGCCCTGACACGTCACGTTACCCTGGTTGATGGACGCCGCGACCGCCGCGGCCGCGGCCGCCGGGTCCTCGCCCGCCGCCGCCATCTTCCTCCCCGCTACTGCGCTGGTCCCTCGGTCGGTCGTCGCCTTGGCTGGTTCCCTAGCGCGGAGCTTGGGGCGCCGTCCTTTCCCGGCCGCGTTACGGTTTCCCCTCGGCGAAAAACCCCACACAATTAAAACAGGGGAAAGGGTGGACGGGTGGGGGGCGTTTGGGCGGCAAGATTACCTGTGAAAAGGTATAATTGAACGCGATGTGGCGTCAATGTGTTTCGTGGGGTATGTTATGAGAAAGGTTTTGAAGGTTGTACAACAGTGGACAGAATAAAATGGATTGAAGGAAACGCTTTGAAGTACAGTCGTAATATTCAATAGAAAAACGACCGAACCAGTTGAAGTGAATGAGCGAGCACCTTGGCGACTTGATGGGCGCTACCGCACCCAATACGGACGCCCTCATGCGCTGTCGCCCCGTGCCGCTCTCCATTTCTTCAGCATTGTACTGCATACATCACTTCATGCTGGCGTGGACCGATCATCAATTGCAACCGCGAAAGAGGGGCCACCTCTGTACCCCTGCGCGCCTCGCGCCCCTCGACGTCAATTGCCAAATGCGCAGCATTGCAGCTTCTCCAGCACCATCACCGCGCTGTACCCAATGAGCGTGAGCAACACGCGCCATCAGGAGCTTTCCGCGATTGCGGGCGCTTCCGTCGAAGGGTTAAACGTGTGGGCAGCGCGCCGTCCAGCCGGTCGCTTGGAAACGAAACACGCGACTCGTGGCCAGATGTCCATGGATAAGAGCGAGCGGCGTACGAGCTCGGCGGTGTCCGTCACGCCCGCCGACCATTCAAAAAGGCACTGGCAGACGTGCATCTACATATGAAAATGGAAAGCCTCTCGCGCGCACTGCGGTCACCCCCCGGTCAGTGGGCAGGGAAAAGTATGCAATGTATTGCAGAATAACCGTTGGAAGATCGCTACGTGCGAGGACCGGCGCGTCCATGCGAGTGTCGCCAACGCCGCGACGGAAATACAAAATGGGGCAGCGCGGAGCGAGGCGTCGGTGGACTCGGCAGGCTCATCTAGATGCACAAGTTTTTGCATTTCCAGTGGCTCAAACCCAGGTGACGCACGGCAAGATCGGCGCAGATTCCATACAAACCTCAAGTGAAGATGTCCACCCAATTGATTTGCCACGGTCAACCCAGGCAAGGCGTGAGGTGATGCCCATAGAGTCTCCCGCTTCGATATTTTACATGGCCAGAAATACCTCTATATTTTAGTTCATGATTCATAATCAATTTTATATTTTCAATCATTATATATTTTTAATTCATTTAGAGATCCACAAATTTGTATTCCTCATAAAGTGATTTAGCCAATGTATCCAGACTGCAGAGGGGTCTTCTATTCTGGATGCCGAGCCCCCGTGTGACAGGCGTTTTTTTCTGCCGCGCGCTGCCCACAAACTGCCTGAAACCAGCTGGCCGCCCGTATTTTATCCTGTCCAGGCCGTCCATAAATAAAGAAAATGGACAGTGCCCAACGGGGCGGCGTGGTGCAAAAGGAGAGCCGCCCATACAAAAACCAAGTGAATGTTCATATCTCACGCACCGCATGATAAGAAGGCGAAGTGGCGACTCCTCCCCAAATGGAAGCCGCATGAGGTCACTTCCCAATTTCGAGCGCGTCCAGCACCCCGTTCGCTTCTTCTACCCACTACCCGATACCAATGAAGTTCCTGTCGATGCTGGTGGCGGTCGTGGCGGCGGCGACGCTCGCGCTGGCGGCGGGCGACGAAGGAGCCGAGACGCAGCGCCACATCCTCGCGGCGGGCGACGACTCGATCATCCTGGCGCGCCGCGCCTTCCGCGCCGTCGACAAGGCCGACAACTAGACCCGAGCGTCAGTCGCGGCGCCACCGCGCCACAGCCAAGCTCAAGACGGCGCAGACACCCACCGTCGACCACCGGCGCGTTGAAATCAAGGCGGCCGCCATGGCGAACGTACGCACCCAGCACGAGCGTATTCGGCGACGCGCATCCCATGTGTACAAGAATCTAATTTAATCCTGGGCGACACGCGTCAATATAAGTTATTTGCTTGCCAATTCCTATCGTAGCTCAGCGTTTCCGTCACTCCAGCCCTTTGCATCTCGACGCCAGGAAGCGTCGGCGCACGCGCCTCACGAGCGCCTTCCGCCGGTCGGCGGGCGTGGACACACAGGTCCAGTACACATGCGCACGTACATACATACGTGCCCTTGCGTATTACATTACATCGCGTTCAACGTCCTCTGCGCCCGTCCGTCTTTACGAGGCCGCGCCTGTCGGCGCTGATCCCATTGTGAGACGTCAAGGCAGTCCGCCCGCCGGCCGCCCTGCTCTTGCGCGCCTGTCCGGTCGTGATCACGATTACAATCGCCGAGTGATTGACTCCGCCTCCTGCGCCGGTCTCTCGGCGTTTGCATGCAGTCCAACGCCCAGCTGGTCGGCAGTCGGTCGTCTTGCCGCTCTCGCCCGATCCGTTCCTCGCTCTTTCCCGGCGCCCCGGCCGATCCATCGACTCGATCTGGTTCTGCGCCGCGCGCCGTAGAAGTCAGACGGACGCATCCAACGTAGCGAAATGCGACCGTCCTGCTCCTCTTGACCGCGCTTCCGGTTCGTGTCCATTTCCGCACCGCCACGTATCCCCGCCGCTAATACGCACGCCGCACCATGACACGGCACGCGCTCGCGCTCCTGGCCGCGCTCTCGAGCTGCTGGCTCGTCGCGGACGCCGCGTTTATCCGTCGCGCCGAGGTCGCCACTGCCTCCTCCTCGTCGTGGTCTTCCTCCGGCTCGGGCTCCGTCTTCGACGAGGAGATCGTCGTGCCGCTCGACTACGACGTCACCGCCGCCGACTTCAGTCTCCTGTCGTCGTCCGGCTCCTCGGACGAGGACGAGATCGTCGCCGAGGTGAGCGCCGCCGCAGACGACTCGGCGTCCGACAGCTACGCCGGAGACCAACAGGGCGCGGGCAGGTCCGCCTCGTCGGCGGCCACCGGGTCGTCTCAGCAGGCGCGAAGGCACTGACCGCCGTCGCCTAGAAGCTGGATTCGCATCGGCGAAGAGTCCACGCGCTGTACAAGTACACTCTACACCTCCTCGGCTCGAACGCTAACAAATTTTAAATCAAAAACGCCGCTATTTACAACTCACCGAGTGCGTCGAGATGCATTGGCATCTGGTCTTGCTCGCGGTCTATATATACGTCCCCCGAGCCTTTCGTCGGCGCGATCGCCGCGGCCAGTCCAGAAGAACGTCGACTGGCAAATGGCGTCGACGCTGTCCGAGCTGCGCGAGGCGCTGGTGGCGCTGGGCGTGTCGACGGCCACGGGCAGTCTGCGCGGCGAGGAGCGGCGCGCCGAGCTCCTGCGGCGACTGCACGCGGCCCAGGGAGGCAGCAACACGCCCACGGTCGACGCGTCCGCGCGGTCATCCGGCAAGCGGGACGACAGCGAGCACGATGACGCGCGAGCGGTCGAGCAGTGGTCGCTGTCCGAGCTCCGGCAGGCGCTGGAGGCGCGCGGACTGCCGACGCTCACGCCCGGACTCAAGGGCGACGCGAGGAGGCACGCGCTCGTGCAGCGGCTGCTCAACTCACAGAGCGGACCGAGCGACAGCAGCAGCAACGAGACCAGCAGCACAAGCCGCAGCGATCGCGACGGAGTAGCGGGATCGACAGCTTGTGCGACGGCGGATGAGGAGGATACCCATTCCGTCGTGAGCGGCCACAGCTTCAGCTCGGGCTCGACCGTCTACTCGACGGCGCGTGAGTTCCTCTTCTTCGACTTGCCGACGCCGACCAGCGAGTCCGTTGCCACCCGTGATGTCAGACCAACCGTGCCAACGCTGCAGCTCCCGGCATCCAGACACCGCTCGACGATCCCTGACAGGACGATGACAGGCGCTCCGACTGCGATGAGCGAGCTTTGTAGCGAGGATGTCGAGCTGGAGGCCGCACAGGACGCGCTCTTCGAGCGGCGCCAGCAACTGCACGCGCTGAGGAAGGAGCAGCAGCGTTAAGTCGAGGCGTCCCTCGACCGCGCGGGCATCTCGCAGCGGCTTGAGCTGTTGTCGTCGCGTCTGGAAGCGCTTGCGCGCGAGAAGCAGCGCCTCGAAAGCTCCTTCTTCGGCCACGAACTCGTCACGTCGCAGGTGCTCGGCGCTCTATCAACCGCGCGTGAGCGAGATCCAAGCATCACCAAACCTCGAGTGCTGGAACTAGTGCAGCAGGACGCGCTGGAGCTGACCCGGCGGCACCAGCGGTCGACGCGACAGCTCATCGACCGCACCAAGCAGGCCGTGACAATCGTAAAGACCGCTCGACTAGAGGATGACAAGAGCGACGAAACGTCTTCGACGAGTAGCAGTGGCAGGAGCTCGAGGGAGAGCGCGCTCGAGCGCGAGATCCGCGAACTGGAAGCGCGAATCCAACGCAAGAGCGCACTCAGCTCTCACTCATCCGTCACAAGCAGCGTCGCCTCTGAGCAGTCAGCCAGCAACGCCATTGAGCAAGCGCCGGTGCTCACTCGGTGCCGCTCCGTGCCCCACACCATGTTCCTCCACGAGTGGAAGCAGCTCACGCTCGAGCAGCGGCAGCAGCTCCACGCCGAGCTGCGCCACGCCGCCTCCTTCCACATCAAGCGCGACCGCGTCTGCATTAAAGGCCCGCACCCAAAGACTGCTCGACCGGCAGACGAGGACAACTCACCAGCGCCGCAGCAACAACCGTCTCGAGCCGACCGCCTCGGCGTCAAAGCGCGGTTTCTCGAGGTGTCGGGGCGGACCCCGCTGGAAATCCATCGCGCATACCAGGTTGCGCTCGCTGAAGACCGCGACCATGTGCAGAACCTGGAGAACTACGCCAACTTCCTCGCCTTCCGCCTCTGCAACAAGACGTACAGCGACCAGGTCGAGCAGTTTCTGCAGCGCGCGATCGCGGTTGGGCCCAACGACGTGCAAGCTCTCGCGAGCTACGCCAGATTCCTCTCGCGAGTGCGGGCCGACGCTGCCAAAGCCGCCACCTACTTCGAGTTGGCGCTTAGACACCTTGAACGTGGCGATCCAGCGCGTGCCGACGTCATGGGCGAGTACGCCGAGGCGCTGCTGCCTTCAGAGACGAAGAGCAACAATAACGAGCCGGGGGCAAGCACAGCGTCCATGCTGACGGAGGGGCTGCGAAAAGCGCGCGAGCTGTTGACCGGAGCGCTTGAGATCGCACCGCGCCATCTGGAGAACCAGCGTCGCCTACTGCGCGTGCTGTGCGAACTCGGTGACGTGGAGCAGGCAGAGCGGCGCTTCCACCGCCTCGTCGGCGCGCTCGAGCGCCAAAATCAGCAGCAAGGTAAGCCAAATGTCCAACGGAAGGAGAAGGAGGGTCTCGCCGAACTGTTTGGATACTTTGCGCACTGCTTGAACGCGGCTGGATACTCCGCGAGGTCGAATATCACTCTTGTGCGCTCCACCAAGCTGAATCTGGACCCGCCTAGTGTGCATCGGATCTTGAAGCACAGGCGTAGTGCACCGCACAGCAAGAAGTGAGTTGTTACCAAGGAAGACGCGACGCAGCAACGTCAATACAGCAATACCCACCTTTTTGCCGTTGTTTGGCCTCGGTGCAGCGCTAGTGGAAGAGCAACTGCGCGACGCGACTGCTGCGGCGCTGGCGTCTGGATTCGCGGTCTGCAAGGCGCGTTAGCTGCTGAATAACCACGGCTAGCGAGGTACGCTGCTCTGGCTCAAAGCGGCACATGCCGCGCACCAGCTCCCACCACGCGTCATCATCTCCGCCGCCGCCTTCGTCGCCCGCACCCGTTCCACGCCGCTTCCTTGGACGCGGGGGCAGTTTTCCTTTCTTGACATGGAAGCGCACGGCCGCGTCGGGCATGCCGCCCCACGGGTAGTCGCCGCTGACAGCCTGCAGGATGCACATCCCGAACGAGTAAATGTCGGACGCGAACGTTGGCTCCTCACCTCGCAAACACTCTGGCGCCTTCCACCTCAACGCGCCAATGGCCGCCGCTCGCTTGTGCTGCTCTTCGTCGCTGTCAGAACCTGCCGACTCCATTCGCTGGGTCAGCACAGAACTCAACCCAAAGTCCGCAAGCTTCGCTGAACCATCCGCAGCAACCAAGATGTTGTCGCACTTAAGATCGCCGTGGACGATGCCGTGCTGATGGAGGTACTGAAGCCCGAGCACCGCCTCCAGCAGCGTCCGCCACATCTCACCAGCTCGCCTGCCATGGCCGACCTGCGTCTTCTCCTCGTCAGCATCGAGGTGCTCATCGTGGTCGTGAAAGAGGTGCAGGTAGTCGTCGAGCGTGCCATGAGCAGCGTGCTCACACACAAAGAACTGACGACCGCCGACATGGCACGCGCCAAAGAGCTTGAGCACGTGCGGGTGCGCCAGTCGGTACCAAATGTGCACCTCGCGCGCAAACACGGCCTGGAGGCTACTGCTGTTCGCCTGCCGCTGCGGCTTCGCACCGGGCGTGTCAAAAGTGCCCGGAACGACCAGGTTCTTGATGACGACGGGTGTGTTGAGCCACATCCCCATGTGCACCGACGCGAACGCGCCATGGCTGAACGATTCGAGCTCGTTGAACGCCACCTCGTACGGCGGAATGAACCACTTTGGGATGCCCCGCGCGACCTCCCGGGACACCAGTGGCGATGACGCGTCGAGCGACTCACCTCGCTCGCGTATCGCAGTCACCAGCGCGGTCTTTAACTCCGTTGGGTAGCTTGCGCCTGCGTGACGCGTCAACTCGTACTGCAGCAGCGCTAGAGTCTCCTCCTCATCGTCCGTCTCCGCGTCATGAAGCCCTTGCAACAACGCCGAGGAGACCTCCGCGGCTGAACCGCTCGACAGCTCACGATCGGACGAGCGATTGCGGAACCAATTCGGCTTCCAACTATGCACCGATGCCAACGGCTTGACATCGCCCAAGAAATCGACGAGCAAGCGGTCGATCTCTTGGTGGAACGAAAAGTACTTGCTTGCGGCGCCGCCCGTGCGATTCGAGGCAAAGTACTCGGCGATGTGCCGTTGCGCGCGACTAGTGTGCGCAAAGGCGCGGAACTGCACCACGATCTCCCCGAGGCGATGCAGCAAAGGCAATCGACACAACTCTTCGCGTTGTTCTAGCGTCTCGCAAACGTCAGCGAGTCGGTCGTAGATGTGGCGAGTGAGCTCGTCGTTCCGGTTGGTGACTCGGTGGTGCAGAGTGCGCAGAACCTTGGGGATGCTGGCACCACCGGATGCGGGTAACGTATATCGCCGCAACGGCAGTGATGCGAGGTCTCGGCTGCTATCGTCTTCGCTAGTATCCTCACCCTTGGCATTTCGAGCAGCCGCCAACGCCGTCTGAAGCTGGTGCACCACATATGAAATGGTCACGCGCTCACGCGGATCTGGCTCACACATCTTCTTCACCAACTCTGCAATGTTCTGAGGGAAGCGGGGCAACAAGTCGGAAAGACACTCGTTGCCGCAGTCACTATCATCGACACCATCGCTGCAACTGCAGCCCGCTCGTGGTAGCTTTCGGTGAGTCCAAGCCTCGGCAATACAGAGACCAAAGGCGTAAATGTCCGACTCCATTGATACCATGCCGCCATCCAGTTGCTTTTCAGCGAGTCTGAGCGTGGAGCGGTCTTCGTCGGTCATGTCGTGGCGCAACGATCGCCAGTAGTGGCGTTCGGACTTCGTTCGAAGTGATACAAGACTCGCACCCGCCAACTTGGCGATCTCACGTGAAGAGCTCGCGACAGCAGGCTCGGTCGGTCTTGCAGAATTTTGCGCCTTGACGTCCACGATCAAAATGCTCTCGCACTGCAGATCGTTGTGAGCGATCTCACGCTCGTGGAAGTACTGGAGTCCGAGTGCAGCCTCGTACAGCATTTCCAACATGTAGATGTAATCTTCGACCTCGTTCGTCATGCAGAGGTCCCACAATGTCTTGTGCTTCGTTCGCTCGAACACGAGGAATGGTCGGCCAACGTGGCATGCTCCATAGAACTTGATGATGTGAGGGTGAACCAATTGAGACCACAGCTCCGCCTGCCTCATGCAGAACTCGTGATGCTCTTGCAATGAATCTGGCAGATAATGGACAGCGACCCGAACACCTTCCCACCATTCGCCATCGCGCACAGCGTAGGGAGGAATGAACCAATCCGGCGTCGAGAGCACCACAGCTTGGTAGCGCGACCAGCAAATCGCCAGCGCTCGTCGGATCAGTGTGAGCTCTCTCGGTCCGAGAAGATAGGAATAGTTGTCCAGCTCGTGGCGCAACAGCGTCGAAACGTCGACTGCGCAGTCGGCGTATCGGGTGAACTCTTCAGTTGTCTGCAGCTTGTGTTCGAGGTAATCCTCAAAGAAGTCGAGTACGTGACTGCGATCGCGCTCCCATTGCTCCTTCCAAGCAGAAACGCCCGATACGCCAGCACTCTCGTCGTAGCTCGCAAACTCAGCGAACAATACATCCAGCAGCGCGTGGATGCTCTGGATCTCCTCCATGAAGCGTCGAAGCTGGGCCAAGCGCATCAGCTCTGGCTTGCTCAAGTACCCCAGGATACAGAAGCGAACACTTTGGACAAGATTCTCCGTGCGGGTCAGCCAAAACCCGCTGTCGGGATCGACAATGTCGTCCCACAAGTGCGAGAGAACGTGCTCGAGCCGGTCCAACACCCGGCCGCAGATGACCACATCCGTGCGGCACTGCAGACTCATCTCGCGATACTTTGTCCAGACTTCAGGCGCCTCCCTCAGCAACTCCGGATACATGTCGTCGCTCCACGGCCGTAGATAGTCCAGCAGCGCTTGCATCTCCTTGACGACGTAGTCCATGCCAACGCGACTGCGTGGGTCGGGCGCGCACATTCGTAGAAGCAGCGCCCAAAACGAAGTCGACAGGAACGACGGCTGCTCGGCGTCAGTGTCATCCTTGCCTAGCTGCAACCGCATCGAGTTGGCATCTGCTCTTGGTTCCGACTGAGATACTGCCACGATCTCAATCATGCACATTGCGAAGGCGTAGACGTCACCCGCCGGCGTTGGCAACAACTCTGTGGCAGTTTCTTCGTCGCTCCCCGGCGGAAAGCCTTGCAGTGAAGTTCCATGTGCGCTCGTGCTTGTGTCAATCTTGGCTTTCCCATCCTGGCCGATTAGGATAGAGTTGGCACTCAACTTGCCGTGTGCGAAACCCTCGTCATGGATGTGCTTGAGTCCGCACGCGGCTTCAAAGAGGCGCTGCCACATGTCGGCGTCGCTGACGGCCGACACGATCACACCATCGAGCAGCGTCTCGTCGCGAGAGTACTCGTACACCAGGAAAGGCCGCTTGCCAACATGACAGCCGCCGTACAGACGCAATACGTTGGGATGGACAATGCGATGCCACCGATCCACGTGGCGTACACAGCACTCTTCGCCGCCAGCAGCGTCTTCTTGATCTGAAGGGATGACGCGGTGGATCCGAACCATGACGCGGTTCCACACTTGCGCTCCCGTTGCTACTCCGTCGAGCTGGACCTCGTTTGGCGAGATGAACCAGTCGGGGATTGACAGCGCCGCTGCACGGCCACATTCCATCACCACCTCGAGCGTTGTACGGACCAGCGACGCCTCGAGAGTCGAGTCCGCCGTCACCAAGTCGTGCAGCTCGCTCTTGAGCAGCGTAAGCGACTCAATGGCGGTCGCCTCTGCGTCCAGCAAGTCGGCAATCGCGTCCGACACAAGGAGCTCCAAGTAAGATCGACAGCACTGCTCACGCTCCGCCTCCCACGCGCCGCGCCAGTCTTCAAACAGCGACACCGCTTCACTCTGTTCGTCCATATCGCCACTGGAAGAGCCAGCACGCTGGCTGGGCGGGAAGAGCGCGCTGACGAGCGCGTCGATCTGCACGTGGAGCCACTGCGCGTGCCGAAGTCTGCGCGCGGCTGCAAGGATCCGCTCCACGACGCTGGCCCCCGACTTGTCGTTGGCCCCCGCGATCGCCGCGCGTACCTGCTCCGTCAGTTCGCGCGCCGCCGACAGCTTCCCCTCCAGGTCGTACACGCCGCCCGCGAGCCGCCGGCGTGGCGTAGGGCGCAGCAGAGAACACAGCAGCGACAGGCGGCGCACGGGCGCGCGCCACAACGCGCAGTCGCCGACGCACGCGCGCTCGAGCTCCGGCGGTACCGTCGGGAAGGTGGCCTCGTCGTCCATGTTGGGGATCGCGGTCAACCCAAATCAGGAGAAAGCGTTGGAGGGAAAAAGCGCCGGAATTAATCGAACGGACCCTCACTCAGGTTTGTCGCTTTGTCCTACCGAAATAGTCGCATACGGCTTGCTTTTTGTTAGCGGAGATGCGGGTTCAAGGCCGAGGAAAAGGCATTTAGAATAGGACAGTGCATGCCGAGTACCGTGCGTAAAACATAGGTTTTACGATAATTCGTCGGATCTTGTGCGATCAGCACTTCAACTTGTGATCTTTGGTCGGCTGGCCATGGTGGAGGCATGAGGACGACGACTGCACACAGCTCTGGTTGCGATGGATATCGCATTGAACTATAGTACTGTACCCCGCTTGTGCAGGTGCTCTGCTCGCGATCGATAGACAGCCAGTCGGTGGAGCCGCTGCCCAGCATCTAGGCATGAGTCTGGTGAAGGGAGCAGTGCGACTGGCTGGACCTGAGACTGGCCGAGGCGTTCACAGCGACGGACACATAGTACCGGCATTAATAAACGAAAGCTTGCCACGGTTTCCAGATGTTTGGCGCTTCATCTCTCGATCCAGACGGTGACCGACAATTATACGTTAAGAAATCCTGCAAGTTACCGAGTGCCAGCGATAGAGTGAGATGTACCTGTAGTGGTCTCTTGCAGCGCCACCTCCCTGTATGTCATCAGTGGTGAGCGTGGAGACGATGTCCGCCCCGGCGCGAGGGAAGATCAAGTCCAGGACCCCGATCTCGAAGATTCCATCATGATGGGCCGACATAGCACGCAATGTGTGGGTTGAACTCAGAGCCGAAGCACAGAGCAAAGCCCAGGATGCAGGCAGTCTCGTGGGCGCCTTCTCTATGTCTCCAACGCGGAAAGTGGCTCGCGAATTGCGCTTGCAGTACAGACAGCGGGCACAACACTGGGATCGGCCGTGCAAGTATGGTTCAACGCTTCACTCCGCATCGATAAGGTGGTGCGTCAATGCCAGCAAAGCCTTGTGGTGTCATCCCAAGGATGAGGATTCCGGCCATCGAACAAGGTGAGAGACCACCCGAGGAAGACTTGGATGCGAATCAAAGTGCCCAAAACAGCGAATGGAGATGCTGCAACGCATCAGGGTACACGGCGAGCCCATCAAGCATGTACATCACCACGGACACCTTCACTTCCCCACCTGGCGCGCCAGCTTTTTCTCCCGAACGTTGCAAACGCTCGGTCAGAGCCACAAATTGCGAGGCGAAAATCGACCTACGAGGTAGAAATACGCACGCTGCTCATACTCGAAGGCCTCGAGATGACATCTTTGGTGAATTATGGCATCGCGGCGGACAGATCAAGGAAACTCGTTGTTTGATCCCTCTTGAAGCGGCAAGCTCGCTGGCGTCTTCCCGAAAGTGACCGTCTGTTCGATGAAAGCTATGGTTCGAAGGCGTCGCAGAGCTTTCGCCGTGCTGGGGATACAGTACCACTGCCGGAAGCGCGCCATGAGCCTCATGATGAGGCGCCTCGCGATGGGCAGGCACTCACAGCTATTTCCTCTGTTAATTTTCAATCTTCTATCCAAAGGAGCTGATCACCCTTTGATTACCAGCGAGCACCTCATAATTAATCCAAATGCACTCGGCAGCATGTTCGCACAATGAACTCGCATTTTGGGGCTCTAAAGCACTTTTTTTCGTGTCAAAAGGGTGATCTTGTTTGTTTTGGGTATATTGGATGACTTTACTTTAGGCTCCGATGTGATTAACGCGCGATTACAGTGTGCGTTCAAACCAGCTTGTTCGCCACCAGCTGGGATCGCGGAGCCGGCTGGCGCCGCGTCCGTCGAAAAGAGTCGGAAAAAGACATTGAGTTTGTATGGTTCGCGTCGCGCGTAACCTCGGTTACACAACCGTACGGTCAGTCCACCCCTATTACCTCGGCCCCAGTGATGTCAGAAGGCAGAAACGCGGGCTGACATCCCGAGCGATCGCGCTCCTATCGGCATATTTTATCCAAGTCATTCGCCTCTCTGCCCCATGAGAAAGGTGTAGCGTCGGATGTGAACCGTGGCACTCGCGCGCTGTGGGAAAAGGAGGGGCGTGCGCGAGTCGGCTCGCATTGGCGAACCGTGGAGGCGGGGAGAAGAGAAAGAGCACGGCCACATTCCCCATCTAACGAACGACCCCGATCGCTGGGAAAGCTCTCGCGCAATTGACCGCCGCACGCGCCGCCAGAGGGTTGCGCGCGGATATCCACCCCATCGCGCGTCTTCTTATTCCAGAGGTCGCGCGTTGATTAGCAGGTGGTGCGCTCACGCTCTGCGCTGACTCGTTGTCGCGAATAAGAGGAAACCCGCTCAATAAGAAGCCGGGGCGGCGTTTATTTGGGGAAGCGCGGGCACTTGGGGGCGAACGCAAAAGCGCCAGTCCGAGACCTACAGGGCGAGAGAGACAGAGGTGAACATGGTGACGGCGAAGGGCCGACGGCCGCGCCGACGCCTCGCGCTGCTGGTCGCGTGCGCCGCGTGCGTGGTGATGGCGGGCGATTTCTTGGTCGCGGGCGCTCCGGACGCCAGCAGCGACATCTCGTCGGCGTCCGAGAGCAGCGACGGCAGCGGAGCGACGTCTACGACGCGGACGCCGACGGTCACGACCGCCGCGCCCTCCCCGTCGTCATCCGCTTCTTCGCAGGCGAGCGGCAGCGACGATTCGGAGTCGACGCCGACGCCGACGACTGCGCCTCCGGCGTCAGGGGATGACAGCGGGTCGGACGACGCGACGGCCACGACGCCCACGCCGACTACTGATGACAGCGCTAGCACCGACGAGAGCGTCGCCGGGGAGAGCGACGAGGACAGCACCGACGGGTCGACGACCTCGGCGCCCGCCACGACCTCGACGCCGTCCACGACCAAGAAGACGACCACCAAGTTCACGTTGTCGCCGTACCTGCAGACGTCGACGCCCGTGCCGAACGCCATTCCGACGGTCACCGCGTCGGAGCTCGCATCCGAGACGGACTCAGGCTCGGCGTCCACGTCTTCCGACTCCTCGAGCTCGTCCAAGTCGGAGGATGCGTCCGGCGCGTCTTCTACTGTGTCCGACTCGAGCGGCACGGACGAGGCCTCGTCTTCCGGCAACGGTATCACCGAGTCGTTTACGAGCTCTCCGTCCACCTCCACGTCGTCGGCGTCGTCGAACAAGGGCGAGAGCGACGACGGCACCATCGCGACGGACACGGCCTCCGCGGGCGGGTCCGGCAATTTCAGCACCACGATGCTGGCACTGATCGTCGGTGGTGTGGTCGCGGCCGTGCTCGTCGCCGCCGTGTTCATCTACGTCAAGTCGACCAAGAACAACAGCGACGACAGCGACGGCGAGGACGACGACCCGGAGAGCGCGCTGCGTGACGCGCCGCCGCGCGTCCAGTCGACGCTCAACACCAACTACAACGCCGCGAGCAACGTGACGCCGTCCGAGTACGCCGTCGGCGGCGGGCTGGCCGCCGGGCCGCTTGCCGGAGCGTACGTGAACAACTCGAGCGAGCACAACATGTACGCGCAGCAGCAGCAGCAGCAGTACCAGCAGCAGCAGTACCAGCAGCAGCAGTACCAGCAGCAGCAGTACCAGCAGCAGCAGTACCAGCAGCAGCAGCAGTACCAGCAGCAGCAGTACCAGCAGCAGCAGTACCAACAGCAGCAGTACCAGCAGCAGCAGTACGCGTACAACCAGGACTCGTTCGGGCCCATGCCCGTGACGGTGCCGCCGCAGAAGTCGTACGAGGAGGAGCGAGCTCCGGCTCCCCACGCGTACCAGCACGGCAACTCGATCGACTACAACGACCCGAACCTGGACGTGCTGACGCCCGAGAGCGAGATCGCGCTCGCGCACTCGCACCTGTCCGACATGTCGTCGATCCTCGGCGCGTCCAAGACGTCCATGCGGGACTCGTCGTTCGACCTGGCGGCGTCGTCCGCGAGCGCGTTCGACAACCTGGCCAAGCTCCAGCAGATGCACCCGTCGCTAATGCAGTCCAACGTCGAGAACGACGTGTGCGGCATGGCGTCCGACAGCGAGAGCGACCTGAGCGACGGCGACTCGGTCTTCGACATGTCGGTCAACACCGGGCTGGGGGCCAGCGGCGGGTGGAACGCCAACGGCGAGCGGCCGACCACGCGGCCGACCATGGAGAGCATCCAGTCGTCCGAGTCGTCGTCGTCGTCCCCGCCGCGAGGCACCGACATGACGGCGCTGGACTTTGACGGCAACGCCTCGGGCGTCTCGAACTTTGACGGCAACGCCTCGGGCGTCTCGAACTTTGACGGCTACGCCACGGGCGTCTCGGACTTTGACGGCCACGCCACGGTCGTCTCGGACGGCGGCCGCAGCACCGCCTACGACGCGCGCGACTCCAAGTTCAGCGACTACTCGAGCAAGTTCTCCGAGTTTAGCCGTGCGAGCGGCTACGACGACGTGTACAACGGCGCGCACGGCGGCGACCCGCGCGCCTTCGACAGCGCCGACGGCGACGCCGAGGACTTCCGGGAGAGCTCCTTCTACCGCAGCACCAACGCCTCGCAGTTCTGAGTGACGTAGACGGCCGTTGTGCAGTGGCCTGGGTGGGCGAGTGGGGAGGGGGCGGTGGCGACCGTGTCACGCGGGACGCGATGGCTACAGGTTCCATTTTCTTTGATGTGGTGGCGCAGTCTGGTGGGTTGTCGGAGACGACGAGGCCCAGAAGGTAGAGCAAGCGTCGGCGTTTGATGTTCGGTGATGGTGGTCATGTCGACGCGCACAGGTGTGTACGCGCGAGGTTAGACGAGAACAAGAAAAGCGCGGAGCCAAAGCGAATACGCGCGTTTGATAATTTATATCCTCAAGTTTTCGCCCATTTCGGTCGAGGTAGAGCGGTTCCGTCGAAATGAACTACCCTGGTAGGGCGATTCCGTCGTAATGCACTACCTGGTAGGGCAATTCTGTCATAATGCCCTATTGATATTGTACACTGTTAGCTGGCGACGATGGACTGACGCCATGGTTTGGAATTGGAATGGCTTCGGGCGGGATCTATTATCTTATGCGAGTACATGTTTTGCTAAACTGCGCTTTATTTCAGTGCAAAGGTTCAACATGCGAGTGCTGGATCTTCTGGTCGAAAGCCTCTCTAAACCGGTCGAAACGTCGCAATTTATATTTGAAAAGCACCTTCATCAACGTGTACACCCCCCTCCCCCTCCCCGACTACGAAAACCCCATGGGACGGCCGTCACTTTCCTGGGCGCTCGCTGTTTCCGACTCGGGCACACGCCAGCCAAAAACGCAGAGCGGCTGCCCCCCCCCCCCCCCCCCCCCCC
>JAADYG010000042.1:0-87737 GCA_023338115.1 Phytopythium boreale
GCAAGATCACTTTTCCACTTTTCCCACGCTCATCATAGCCGATTCTAACATAATCTATTAACCTACTAAAATCGGCTCGAGATTGGAGATGGGAGGTGGTTGAGGTGAAACAGTTCCGAATTTGCCGGGGAAATCTGTACTGCCTCCGATTACGCCGCCCAGTTGCACTCGTCTCACGACCTTCATAACCCGCTATATTGAATATAGCAATGCTCGAAAAATGATTTTAAGTATGTAATTTGACTGTATAAATACATGTAACACGACATATTATATGAATTGGGTAAAACACTCCTTTTTGTGAGTTATATTGTATCGCTTTTGCAGGCCTGTTGTCTTCGATTCAGTATGAGTGGCACTTGGGGATTCGCCAACAAGCGATCGCCTCCCAGCAAAAAGCAAAGCGCATCGTCGTGTCCGCTCGTAACGAGCCTGGTCCCCTTTTGCCTCGGCCACTGACGGACCACGTACGTACCGTAGACAGATCGATGGACATGCTGGCGACGCCCGCGCGCGCGCTGCCGGTCTGCGCGCCGCGCCATCTGCAGGTATGGCAGCCGCCGAACGGCAACGCGTGGCCCTCGCCTTTGCCCAAGGCGGACGCGTCGGTTCGGACGTCGGGCGACGACGAGGACGAGGAGGAGATGGACGAGGAGGACACGGCGGATGAGAGCGGCAGCGCGCACGACGCGGACGAGCACATCAGCGTCAAGGAGGAGGCGGCGCAGCGCGCGCTGCGGGCCATGGCGAGCGCCGCGCACCGCTCGCTCGACGGTGCGCCACCTCAGCGGCTGCGGACGCGATCCGTCGCGGCGATGGAGCGCAACGACGGCGTCAAGGCGGAGACAACCGGAGCGGAGGTGAAGCCCAAGAAAAAGCGGCAGTTCAAGAAGCGCAAGCCGACGCACACGGTGCGCAAGGAGGAGAAGCAGGCCCTGCTTTCGGAGATCGAGGTGCTGCAAACCAAGCTGGACGAGCTCAAGTTCCAGGCGCTCGTGGAGCAGGGAGAGACCGCCAAGTCCGTCGCGCGCCAGCGGCAGGCCAACATGGTGCTGCGCGAGTCCATTGAGGAGCACCATGTGGCCTTCGCGCGCGTACAGAGCCTGCTCTCGGGCTATGTGGTGAGTCTCGTGGTGACTACGCGTTACTGATGCACAAGTGCTAACGCCGTACTTCACGGTCCATGGTGTTAAATCCACAGCAACAGAACATTTCGCGCGTCTACCCGACCAAGACACCGATCGTGCTGGGGCGGGACCGTGCGGAGCGCCACCGCACTCTGATGGCGATGAAGGGCGCCAAGATCCGCGAGGCCTGGCGGTTCATGACGGAGCGCTGTCGCCACTTGGACCCGCACGCAGCCTTCTACGAGGAAGAGCGCTTCAACTCTACCGAGGGCGACTACTGCATCACACGGCTGGACGTTGTGCCGCTGTCAGGCGTCCCGAGTATCCAGGCGATCTTCAACGCGCTGCAGCGGTCGATCGCGAACGCCGAGATCATCATCTCCGAGATCTCCGGGAACATCACGATCCGCGAGGACGACGACCACGGCGAGACGAGTCTGATGCAGGCGCGGCTCGTGTCCAAGAACGCGGACGGGAGTCTGATCGAGTCCAACTCTGTCATGTTTTCGGAGCATTTCGCCGAGGAGGACCAGGCGATCATCGTCGGGGACTACGTCGATGAAGATGAGGTGTATCCGTACCGGCCCCATGAGCGCATTCGCCGAGACGGAACGTCCATCATGACTGTCACGCCTCTCTATGTTGATAGATGCGTCAACCCGCCGCGTGCAGGAGAAGTCCACTTTGGTGCAGGCAGCGGTCGCGATGCAGACGGCAAGGAGTTGGTCGTGATACTCAAGCGCTGGGCAGCCTGGAAGTTCCATCACACGGACATTCCGGTCGCGGGCGACACGATCCACCGCCTGCGCGACAACATGGGCCGCTGGGGAGAGATCATGCTCGACTCAATCCGCCAGACGCTCGCCTATTCGACTCGCAACGGTGAAGCCTGTGGCCATTAGCAAAAATACAGCGCTTCGTGCTGCATAGCCTGGCGCTGGATCACACCGTCGAATACAGAACCCAAGCAAGTATTTAAACCAAAAAGAGATGAATACGAGGACGTTCCAGTAGCTGAAGTCGAGCCTGCCTGCTAGTTTTGTGAACCAGCTACGGCTCGACTACAGTAGTTGGGGGCACTGCAGGATCTCCTTCATGTCGTTCAGCATGCCGCCGCCCCAGCCCGAATACCGTGGCGGCAGCGCGCGCACTACCTCTGCGCTTGTGGCAGCTCCGGACGGGCAACGGAACGTGCATTGAGACCACAATGTCAGCATGACAGTGTTGTTCCCATCTCCTCCAGCCTCACCGGCGCTATCACCACGGGACGAAGACTGCTCGGAGCTGACCATGATGACCGATGACACGTCTCGCCGCACACGCTCATCCGGCTGATACGGGTACCGATCGTCGTCTTCGATTACTTCGGTCGTCATGACGCCGTGCGCCCCGCGAATCCCGTCTGCATCGCGTTCAAAAAACTCGACAAAGCTGGCCGCCTCCGCCTCGACGAGCAACGAGCCCTGTGTGTTGGTCGACAGCACGCGCTGCAGCGCCACGCCGTGCTCCGAGAGACACTGCGAGCCGTGCTGCGCGAACGAGTCGCCGTCTTGGCGGATCGTGATGAACTCAGACGTCTCGGAGATGACGAGCTCCGCGTTCGACAGTGACCGCACCAGCGCCTCCATCACGCGACGCACGCTGTCGGTTGTCGCGCTCGCGTCTCGCTGCTCGTCCTCCAGTCGGAGCGGGATGGCTTCGAACCGCGAGATGCAGCAATCACCGCTTGGCGTCTCGAACACGCTCGACTCGCTGAACGCCCCGCAGTTGTCGTCCAAGAACTGCCGGCGCTGCGCGAGGTAGGCGCGTCCGATCCGCACGCTGACGCCGCGTCGGCCGCTCAGAATCGCCTCTCGCTCCGCGTCCGTCCCGCTCAGCCGAAGGCCAGGGCCGAACGGCGACACCAAGTGCGCCGTCTGCTGCTGTTTGTCATGCAGGAAGAGCCGAGATCGACGGAATAGCATTGTCACACATCTATGGTATCGACATGGTCGCGTCTAATCCAGTACTTACGGTGATCCCGGAGACCGCCGCCTGCGTGTATGCAATGGCGCGGAGCTGCGCCTGGATCGCCTGTCGCATGAGCGCGCTGGCGACGCGTTGCTCCGCCTTGAGTGCCTCCACCTGGCGCGACAGAGCCGCGACCTGCTGCGTCAGCGCCGCCTTCTCCCGCTTACGCACCGCGTACGTCGACAGTCGCGCGCTCCTCTTGCGACCAGCGCGATCGCTGCGGCGTGACGGCACTAGCGACGACTCTTCCGATGGCATCGCGGGCGCGTTGAGTACTGCTGCTGCTGTTGCTGTAGATTTGCCCGACGGCGAGGGCAGCGCGGCGCCTTCCGAGTTGCTAGCAGGCGGCGAAGGCGGCGGCCCCGAGGCGGCGATGGTCATTCCGATTGATGAGCTTTTTCAAGTCAGGACAAAGGACAAACTAAATTAATTTAGGTAACGTGCCTTCACCCAATCAGCCAGTTCAATTTGGATGACAAAATACGTATGATAGAGTGAAGTTGGTTCATTCTTACGTAGTACTTATGAGGCTTCAACGTGGACGGGGTCCATTGTTGCGCGACTTCGCCCACACGAGCAGGGAGCGATTAAAATGCAGCTTCGCCCCCCTCAGAGCGCGTCAAACTTGTTGGTGAGCATGCACTTGTTCGAGTACCGAGCTAAGAATGACGTCGCCCCACTTCCCGAGCTGTTCCCGGAGTCGATGCTGGATCAGCGGGGGCAAGACCATGTCCGAGCGGTACAGCTTCAGAAAGCACGAGCGAGTCATGACCACGGCAGCCTCCTCTTCGTCCCTTCCGGTCTCCGCGTTGAACCGCTTCCTCGTGTGGGACCGAACGAATATCACAGCCGTGACATCTTGTCGAACCCGCTCGTGTGGACTGTACGGGTACAGCTCGTCCTGGTCGACGAAGTCCGCCGTGAACACCGCAAACGGCCCGCCGCCCGCGTACTCGTCGCTACGGTCCATGAACTCATAATTGGTGACGCCGTTCATCTCGAGGTGGACGCCACACGACAGGTAAGACACGTAGCGGCTCTGCTGGATCCCATCGACACCGTAGTCCGTCTCATCGCGCGTCGTGATGTCTCCGAGCACGTCCGTCACCCGCATCTCCATGTTGGCAAAGTAAGCCAACAAGGCGTCGTAGACCTGGCGGACAGTCACGTGCACGGTGTCCAGAGGCGTGATGTCCAGCCGAAGCGCGCAGTAGTCGCCGCAGTCGAGCATAAAGCGCGATGTCTCCGCGAACGGCCGGCAAGGGTCGAGGAAGCGCGTGCGCTCCGCAAGGTACGCGATCGCCATGCGGAGCTTGCGATGCTTGAGCCCAACCAGTACGCTGTGCCGTTGCTGCGGATCTCTGCTCAACGAAATGGTCATCTCGTGTGGGATGGCGTCCTGCACGCTCTGATGGCATGGACGCGAGCAAAGACAGCAGCGTGAGTCCTTAGATACCATATCAGGAACAGGAAGGGGCTCCTACCACATAGCCTGACACGGCCGACTGGACGTTAACGAGCGAGAGCTGCTGGCTGCGCACGGCGTCACGCAGCAACGAGGTCGCGAGCTCCTGCTCCAGCAGACTTGACGCTGCATTGGCCGGCGACGTTTGCTGCAGAGTCTGCGCTTGCTGCAGCCCCCTTAGCTTGCGCTGTAGCTTCTCGAGCTCGTCAAGTAGCTGCGCCTTCTCCTCCTACTCCAACGCCACGTTGCGCCACTAGTTAGTCGCCATTGCCATCTGGACGGGATCGACGCGAAATGACGCACCTTGCGCGCGACGTACGTGGGCTTGCGCGGCTTGGCGCTCTGCGTCGTGGGCGACGAGTCGCCGCCGTCGGTCGCGTCCCACGTCGGGGACGCGGGCGTCGCCATATCTACGTCGAGGTCGGCGACCCGAGACGCGCTCCACAATGGTGCCTGCATTGCTTCGAAACAGGTTTTGAGCGGCCATCCTTGTTTCAAAACAAAAATCATATGTACTGATTTTAGAGGATGATTGTGACGTTGCGGTGATTACGCCAGCGTTTAGGAATGATTGTAATATACAGTACCGTAATTACTGTAGCAGTTAATTTGCACGTCTGTATAACTTTATGAAATACATTGAATTTGAGCGGCATCGACTTCAAGTGGGGGAAGTGACGTCGTGCATGTGTTGTGTTTCGTTGGAAGTGAAGCTTCTTCCTCCTGTATTCATTTCGCGAACAGGGCGAACTCCATAAAGAGAGCGACTGATCAATGACATCGACCGACACCATTACATGTTTGATCGCGCCTGGCACTGGTTAGTCGCACTAGATAGCGGGCTGGGCGTCCGTCGGGCTCTGGTTTACGGTGATACTTCAAGTAAAATGCGTTCTTGGGCTCGTCCACGAGTCGAGACTCTTTGAACGTGACGGCGATTGGCATTCGCACCGCGTTCACCCACGCCGTCGCCACACCAACATATCCGCGAATGGCTCATAGCGCTAGCTCGCGTACATGTGCTCGAGCATTCCGCGTACAAACACTTCACCCCACCGGCCGAGCTGCTCGCGGAGTTCGTGCTCAACGAACGGCGGAAGCGTCATCTCCGAGCGGTGCAGTCTGACGAAGTACGAGCGCGTTACGACCACTACCGCCTCCACTTCTTCCTGGTCCGTTGCGTGGTCGGACCTCTTCCGCGAGCAGGAACGAATGGTGGTCACCGCGGTGATGTCTTGGCGAAGCCGATCGTGCTGGTGGTATGGGTACAGCTCGTCGTGGTCGACAAAGTCCGCGGTGAGCACCCCAATTGGCCCGCCGTCGCCGAACTCGTCGTTGCTCTCCAAAAACTCCCAGTTCATCACGGTGTTCATCTCGATGGGGACACCACAGGACAGGTTCGACACGTAGCGGTTCTGCTGGGTGCCGTCGATGCCGTAGTCCGCCTCGTCGCGCGTCGTAATGTCGCCAAACACGTCCGTCACTCGCATCTCGACGTTAGCAAATAAGGCGAGCGCGACGTCGTACGCTCTGCGCACAGAAATGAGCGCGGCGTCGAATGGTGTCATCTCCGTGATGAGCGCGCAGTAGTCGCCGTTGTCGAGAAGGAACTGAAACGACTCCGTGAACGGGCGATACGGGTCCAAGAAGCGCGTGCGCTCCGAAATGTACTCTAGCGCGGCGCGGAATTTCCGGTGTTTGATGCTGGTGAGCGCGTCGCGCCGCTGGTCGAAGCCCCTGCCGAGGCAAATGCGCACTTCGTGTGGGACCGACCTTTGTACGCTCTGCAAATTACACATCGGCCAACGTTAGTGTCAGGGACAGATCGAAACAGCTTAGTGGCATAGCAGCGCTCGCACCGCGTATCTCGAGACAGCCGACTGGACGTTGACGAGCGCAAGCTGCTGCATGTGCACCGTGTCCAGCAGCTCTTGCTGCACCAGGCGCTGCCCGAACGTCACTGCCAAGGCCTGACCCCCATCTTGTAGTTCCCGTAGTTTGTCCTGCAACTCCTTAATCTTGCGCTGCAGGTCTGCCTTTTCCTCCTAGAAACAAAACGCATCGTGTCAATCGTTTTAGCAGACAACAACCAAGAAAAGCGCAGGAAGAGCTGTGAAAGGGACCTTGCGCACGAGGTACGAGGGTTTGCGCGACTTCGCGCGCTTGGCCTCGCCCATAGTCGCGCTTGACGTCATTCCCACGCCGCCGCCGGGCGCGCCTTGGGCAGCGACGGACGCGTGCGTATGCTTGAGCCCCATGCTTCCGATCCTGTACTGCACAGTACACTGTACTGCACGCATCCGCAATGCGGCATTCCATCTCCTCAGTGATTACTCTTTTGCGAATCATGTTCGTGATTACTCTCGGTGACAGTGCACCGCTACTGTACTTTAAGTACGAATGATACCCCCCCCCCCCCCCCCAAAGGAATCCTAGGCCAGGACCACACGCGACGAGCGTTGCACGAGTGGGGGCTCTGCCGGACTCCACCGTCGCCGAAGTGCTCGTCGCAATGACAATCCTCTCCGGCAATCGCATCGCAGACATCTGCGGTATCCGGATACCGTACGCGCTGAGTCTGTGGCGGAGCCGAGCCAAACATCGTCGCCAGACTTGATGCGACCCAGCCTGCAAATGACAAAGTGATCGTCTAGCTGCTAATGAAGTATATTATGAATGGGGAAAGGTGGCATGCGACGTCGTCACGCGTGCTGGCGCGCGTAGACTTGCTCGAGCACCGCGTTCAACATCACGTCCCCCCCACTGGCCGAGCCGTTTGCGAAGGTTGTACTCAGTGAGCGGCGGCAGCTCGCTCGGAGAACGGTGAAGTTTGGCGAAACACGTTCAGGTTATCACCACCACCGCATTCTCTTCCACCTTGTTGGCAAATGGGTCAAACCGCTTCCTGGAGTGCGAGCGAATGGTGATCACAGCGGTCACATCCTGCCGAATGCGCTCGTGAGGACTGTAAGGATACAGTTCGTCCTCGCCCACGAAGTCTGCGGTCAGCACCGCGAATGGCCCGCCGTCTGCGTACTCGTCGCTGCGCTCCATGTAGACCCAGTTATTGACGCTGTTCATCTCGAGGTGGACACCGCACTGCAGTTGCGAGACGTAGCGGCTCTGCTGGATCCCATCGACACCGTAGTCTGTCTCGTCACGAGTCGTGGTGTCTCCGAGTACGTCCGTCACACACATCTCCATGCTGGTGAAGCTGGCTATCACGGCATCGTATACTTGACGAACCGTCACGTGCGCAGCATCAAGAGGCACCCTGTCTAAAAGGTGAACGCAGTAGTCACCGGACTCGAGCAGACAGCGCGATACCTCAGAGAAGGGTCGGAATGGGTCCAGGAAGCGCGTTCGCGCCGGTACGTAAGCCAGCGCCGCTTGGATTTTGCGCCGCTTGAGCCCAAGGAGCACTTGGCGGCGCTGTTTCAGGTCTCTGCCCAAGGAGATCGTCACCTCGTATGAAACAGCGTCCTGCACGCTCTGTTGACAGACATAGGCATGGCGTCATTCATTAGTCGGTACGTCCTGGCATCGGAATAGCCTGACAATGTGATCACTTACTAGATAGCCAGACACAGCGGACTGGACGTTGACGAGCGAGAGCTGCTGAACGCGCACGGCGTCGCGCAGCAGCGACGCCGCGAGCTCGAGCTCCAGCAGGTTCTTCTCTCTCTCAGTCACCTCTATCGCATGCTGGTTCTCAGATCGGCGAAGCTCTTGCAGCCTTTGCTGTAGCTCCTCGAGCTCTCGCTGGAGCCCCGCCTTCTCTTCCTGCTTGGCGCACCACTCGTTAGTGAGAGAACGTGGTGGGAAGCAATCGTGAAGACAAGCAACCGACTCACTCTTCGCACGAGGTAGAAGTGCTTCCGCGGCTTCGTGGGCTGCGCGGTAGGTGATGAGTCACTGCCGTTGGTCGTGGCCGCGACAGTGGATGCTAACGCCTCCTCCGCCATGTCCACGTCGGAGTCGGCAGCTTCGAACACACTCGGAGTCGGAACTTGCATGCTCTTCTCTATCTTTCGCTCTCGCATGCACTTGCTTGTGGCCGATCGACTGCTGTAGTGGTGTGCGGTGGCGGTGGCGGCTTTGAAAATGGACCGGTGCGCACCAATCTGTGCCGGGAACACCTGAGGTGGATTACTGTTCCCTGTTTACGCGTGAAGCCGCGACACGCCAGAGGAACACGACACTAACTGTATAATACCCCCCTCAGTTTGCTCCGCCACGTGGAGAAGAGTGGGCATGGCTCCAAAATGCAGCATGCTGTGTTGTACTGTAGTTAACGCGGCGACAGGAGCCGCGCGAAGTCTCCGCCGACCACGAGGATCTCGTGATGCTCTAAAGCGAAATCAGTTTCTCGAGACGAGCTCCCAGCCGTCACTTGCCTTCTTTGCCCATCTTGCGCTTGACCAATCGACGGCCGTCCGGGCGTGGATGAGTGCCGACACGCTGTGCTCTGGGGCAAACCGATTTGATGGTGGTGAACAGCAAAATTTCCAAAGGGCTGGATTAATAACATTAAGCGCGCGATATTATCGCGTTTGGCTTCTTGGGCGGCTGCCGGTGTTCTCTACGCTGGTAATGGATGAAAGTGACGGCGCATCGAGTGAATGGTTTGCGACGTGACCTGTAGATTTGACGTACTAGAGTGTAGTGGGGTCGTGGCGTGAGGCCGCGAGACTCGTTACGCCAACTGGGAACACATGAACTTGTGTGCGACTGCTCTAGCGAGAGTAGACCTGTTCGACCACCGATCTGACCATAACGTTCCCCCAGCGTCCGATCTGCTCACGCAGCGTGTGCTCCAGGACGGGCGGCAGGACGATGTCCGAGCGGTGCAGCTTGACGAAGCACGAGCGCGTCAAGGCCACCACCGTCTCCTCCACCTCCTTCCTTGCCACGGTGTCGTACCGCTTCCTCGTGTGAGATCGAACGGTGGCCACGACCGTAGTATCCTGGCGCAGCCGGTCGTGCGGACGATACGGGTACAGCTCGTCGTGGTCGACAAAGTCCACCGTGAACACCGCGAGCGGTCCTCCGTCCGCGTGCTCGTCACTGCGCTCAATAAACTCGAAGTTTGTGACCGTATTCATCTCGAGCTGGGCCCCACACGCCAAGCTGGACACGAAGCGGCATTGCTGCATCCCTTCAACGCCGTAGTCCGTCTCGTCGCGGGTCGTAATGTCGCCCAGCAGAACCGTCAGACGCATCTCCATGTCCGCGAGGTAACTCATCATCGCGTCGTACACCTGGCGAACACTGACGCGCCTCCCGTTCAACGGCGTGATCTCCGTGCACAGCGCACAGTAGTCGCCGCCGTCGAGCAGGAACCGCGACGTCTCACTGAACGGCCGGAACGGGTCCAGGAACCGCGTGCGCTCGGAGAGGTACGCTAGCGCTGCGTGCATCTTGCGGGGCCGGACGGCGAGAAGGGTATCGCGGCGCTGTTTCAGGTCGGCGCCCAAGGAAATGGTCATTTCATGCGGCACCGCCTCCTGCACGCTCTGTAGAGAGACAGCATTCGTTCACGGCAGTCAGCAGCCGTGGCGAGTGGATACACTCGCCCTCGAGAGTAGTTACCCACCACGTAGCTTGATACGGCCGACTGGACTTGGACGAGCGACAGCTGCTGCATGCGCACGGCATCGCGCATCAGCGACGTCTCCAGCTCCTGCTGCAGGAGATTCTGCTTGCGGTTCGCTTCCGCCGCTGCGGCCTCCCGACTCTCGGCCTGCTGGAGCTCGTACAGCTTCATCTGCAACTGCTCGAGCTCGCGCAGCAGCTCCACCTTCTCCTCCTGCGCAACGTGGTTTAACAGTGATTCTACATCGCTCTGGACGATCGAGAGGTAGAGATTATTGTACAGTACACGGACCTTGCGCACGATGTACGTGGGCTTCCGCCACTTGGAGGAGGCCTGCGCGATGGGCGACGAGTCGCCGCCGTCTGTCGTGCCCGCTACAGGCGACATCGGCGCCTGCTCCACCGCCATGTCCACGTCGAAATCGGCGCCCAGGAACCCGCTCGCGGCCATGGAATGCATGTTCGACTATCGGGTTGATGGGTCAGTTCTATTATAAGTCAGCGCCAATTTCCGAGTGATGCTGATGATTCGGTGTGAGTTGGTGTTGATTACTTTCGGTCTCGTAAGCCACCGGTGTTTAGGGTTTCGGAGTAAAGTTTAGGTTCAAATCGTACCTAATAGATTGCGCGTCAAAGGTTGGAAGCTTCAATGCGGTCAAGCACTATCAATACAGTAATAGCGCTACCTATTCATGGTACGAGTAGACTCGGTCTATCACAGTAGTAAGCATGACGTCAGCCCACTGGGCGATCCGCTCGCGCAGCTTGTGTTCCACTGTCGGCGGGAGCGTTTGCTGTGGCCGGTGCAGCTTCAGCAGGCACGCGCGCGTGAGCGCCACGACAGCCTGCTCCTCGTGATGGTTCGTGGCGGGGTTGAAGCGCTTCCTGGAGTGAGACCGGATCGTGATCACGGCCGTGACGTCTAGGCGGACGCGCTCACTTGGGCGGTACGGGAACAGGTCGTCCCGATCGACAAAGTCCTCGGTCAGAACGCCGAGCGCCCCGCCGTCTGCGTGGTCCTCGCTGTGCTCGATGAAGTCAAAGTTGGTGACCATGTTCATTTCAACCGGGACCCCGTTCGACAGATTGGACACGTAGTGGTTGTGATGGACGCCGACGTCGTCGTATAATGTCTCGTCCCGCGTCGTGACGTCGTCCAGCTCATCAGTGACATGCATCTCGACATGGTGCACCCAGTTGCGAAGCGCGTCGTACACCTGCCGGACGCTTATGCGCGTCGCGTCGAACACGGTGCGGTCGACGCGTAGCCCGCAATAGTCACCGTTGTCTAGCAGATACCGTGAAGTCTCGGAGAACGGGCGGAACGGGTCCAAGAACTGTGTCCGTGCCGACATATAAGCTAACGACGCGCGGATCTTGCGGGGCTTAAGAGAGACCAGCGTGTCTCGTCGCTGATTTAGGTCGGTGCCAAGACACACCACCATCTCGTGTGGAATACGCTCCTGCGTGCTCTGTGCATCAAAGGCACGAACGTAAGAGGGAATGTCAGACAAGAGTTACTGCAATTGCACGTACCACGTAGCTTGACAGCGCTGACTGGGCATGCGCGATTGAGATCTGTTGGACGCGGACAACGTCGCGTAGCAGCGACGTCGCGAGCTCCTGGCGCAGCACGCCGCTGCTGGTAAACACGTCTGCGATCTCCTTGGTCCGCTCCCGCTCCTGCTTTGCCTCGGACTCTTGCAGCTGCAGCACTTTGCGTCGGAGGTCCTTCACCGCCTCGAGGAGCTCCTCTTTCTCTTCCTATGTGACAGCATGACACATCAGCGCCGAGACATCGCGATTCGAGTTTAGGAAAGAGCAACCGCCTACCTTTCGCACGATATACGTGGGCTTCCGCCACTTGGCGCCTGGCCCGTTGGTCTCGTCGGTCCGTTCCCTCTTTCTCTGCGGTGCGTCGGCCTCAGTCGTGTCTCCGCCAGCCAAGTCCACTGCGTCCGGTCGGACCGCACCACGTATACCCACTGTAGAATGCGGTCAATGAGTCTTTCTGTTTGTCTGTAGGGTGGAAAAGCGCAAGTGTGCGGCTTACCGCGAGCCGCAATTGATTACCACGATCTACAGACAGCGCGCCGCGAGTAATACAAACGTGTCAAATGCTGACGGTTTGCTGGCGATTATGGTGTTAGCGTACGGTCTCTGTCGATGGTTGGAAATGGTTGCCCACCCCTCTGCGGATCGCCAACCGAGATTGAGCGGGCAGACACTTTCTGTATAAATAAAATACGCCGCTGGAGTTAGCGCTGGATAACGATCGCGACCCGTGAGCCACACTCGCCACGCGCTGTAGTATTGCATCTCACTCACCACGAGGGCGGTTTTTGAGCCGACTCGCCAGACACCATCATCGTTGCAGGGATACGTCCGTGGTGAGTGATGAACTTGCTCGAGCTTCACAGTCAATTGGAGTCATGGACCTCGACTCGTGGCAACAACACTGAGGAGCGTAAGGAATGTTTATGCCATGTGACGGTCGCGGGGCTTGTTCAACTTCGGGCAACATGGTTGGGCATGCATGCTGTACAGTATTTATCCAACATCACCCAATACATTGAACTGTAGCATTGCGACCACAAGTCTGACCACTGACTCCGCGCTGTCACTGCTCTAATCCGCGTAGATCTGCTCGAGCACCGAGCTGACGAGGAAGTCCCCCCACTCGCCGAGCTTCTTGCGCAACCTTCGCTCCACCAGCGGCGGCAGTGTGATCTCCGGCCGGCGCAGCTTGACGAAGCACGAGCGCGCCAAGACCACGGCGGTCTCCTCCTGCTCCTTCTTCGTGACGGGATTGTACCGCTTGCGTGAGCAGGACCGGACGGTGATCACAACGTTGACATCTTCGCGAAGGCAATCACTCGGACGGTAGGGATGCAGGTCGTCTCGGTCGACGAAATTGGCCGTGACCACCCCCAACGGGCCGCCATCGGCATACTCGTCGCTACGCTCACTGAACTCGTAAATGGAGACGCTGTTGATCTCGAGATGGATACCGTCCGCTATGGTCGACACGGAGCGGCTTTGGTGGATCCCGTCCAGGCCGTAGTCGGCCTCGTCGCTTGTCGTGACGTCGCCCAAGATGTCCGTCACCCGCATCTCCATGTTGGCAAAGAAATCCAGCACTGCGTCGTACACGCGCCGCACACTCACGCGCGCTGCGTCGAACTGCGCCATCTCCGTGCACACGGAGCAGTAGTCGCCGTTACTCAGACGGAACTGCGTCGACTCGGCGAACGGCTGGAACGGGTCCAGGAAGCGCACGCGCCCCGAGATGTACGCCAACGCCGCCTGAATCTTCCGACGCTTGAGACCCGCAAGCACGTCTCGCCGCTGATTGAAGTCGCTCCCCAAGCAAATGGGCACCTCGTGCGGCGTCGACCCTTGCGAGCTCTGTAAGATAGGTTTGGATAGACGGACAAGCAAAAACGTTAGACCCGCGTCATCGTCGGCGTAACTACTGCAACTCAAGGCTATTACCACGTAGCCCGATACCGCGGATTGGACGTTGACGAGCGAGAGCTGCTGCGCGCGCACGCCGTCACGCATGAGCGACGTCTCGAGCTCCTGCTGGAGCATCCGCTGCCTCTGGTCAGCGAGCGCAAATGCTTGCTCCCGCTCCGCCTCCTCCATCCCGCGGAGCTTGGCCTGCAGCTCTTCCACCTCGCGCTGCAGCTTTTCCTTCTCCTCCTGATCAATAAAGGCGCGCAGTGTATCAATAACGTGGACAGCGGAGCAGCGCTATCAATAGAGGGGCGCACCTTGCGGACGAGGTAGGTGAATTTGCGCGGCGGCGGGCTGGAATCGCTGCCGTCGGTCGCGCCCATCGGCGGAGACGTCGCCGCCTCGTTCCCAGTCATGTCCACGTCGCAACTCCAGACCCGCGACGCCCCCGTCGTGCTAAAGCTCGGCGTCTGCATGTTTTCGTCCGTGCGGAGAATGCTGCCGTCGCTCGTCCGTCGACGAAAATTGAAAGAAAGTCCAGCATGATGACGCAGTTGACTTGATCTAAGTATAGAATGCTAATCAAATCAACGAGTGATGGTCGCCATGATCTTTGGTGGCTCCTGGGCAGGCCTCCTGGGCAGGCCTCCTGGCCAGAAGCGGTATCTCTGACATAAGCTTACCGATCTTTAACGCTCAGGCAATACTGATATCACCTTGCCAGCACCTACTAGGCAGCTTCGGACACCTAGAGGGCAGCTTCGGAGTCGCCGTGAGGTTGGTAGACGAGCTCGCGCACCGTCTCGAGCATGACGTCGCCCCACTTGCCGAGGTGGTCGCGAAGCGCCCACATCACGTTGCGCGGCAAGTCCAGCTCGCTCTTGTGCAATTTGAGGAAGCACGACCTCGTCATCGCCACCACGCTCTCGCCGCCTTCTTCGCCGCTGGGACTACGGACCGTTCGTGTTCGCCACTGCACCGTGATGATGGTCGCCGCGTCCTGGCGAACGCGCTGGCTTGGAAGGTACGGGTACATCTCGTCTTCGTCGACGAAATCGCTTGTGACGATCCCGACTGGGCGTCCGCCACCTCCGTACTGATCGCCGCGCTCGTCGTAGTGCATGTAGAACACGCTGTTCATTTCCATCTGCGCGCCGCTCGCCAAGTATGACAGCATGCGCCCGTGCAAGATGCCCGAGTCGGCGCCCCCGTCGTCCTCGCGGACCATCACATCCCCAAGAATCTCCGTCACGCGGATCTCCAGGTTGGAGCAGTAGTAGATCAGCGCGTCGTAGACTTGCTTGACGCTTGTGGCGCCCTCGAACGGCACAATGTTGAAGTGCAGGGCACAGTCGTCGCCGCTGGGCACCTCGAACCGCGTCGTCTCCTCAAACGGCCGACACGGATCCAAGCACCGCAAGCGCTCGGTGAGGTACAAGTGAGCGGCGTGCAGCTTCCGCTGCTTGAGGCGCGCAAGAACGGCCCTCCGTTGCTGCGCGTCCCTCCCGAGGCGTATACGGACCTGATACGGCATGCGCTCCTGCGTGCTCTTACCCATTGACGCAGTCTCACTATCAGACTCGTCAGTTTGTGGTAAGCAAACCCCGTCTTGATACCTGTATACCTGACGCACCGTGTAGCCAGCAAGCGCCGAGTGGAACTTGACGAGCGCGAGCTGCTGCACCTGCACCTGTTCGCTGAGCGCCGCGGTCTCGCGCTCTCGCACCAGGATAGACTGTGGAGACATATCCACTGGGTCATCCAGACGCTCCTTCTCCGCTTCATGGAGCCCGCGCAGCTGAGAGCGCAGGGCCGCGAGCTCTTGCTTCAGCCGCGCCGTCTCCTCCTTCAGTACGAACGAACCTCGTGGTTATCACGTCTATCGAAGCGCCACCGTCTCTCGTAGACCTCCCCGATCAACGGCGGTTTCACGTCGAATAGATGGGAACATCGCGAGCACCTTGCGTTGAGCGTACGTCCCGCGGCGACCGCGCCCAGTTCGACTCGCTGACATGTCTGTCGCTCGGCCGTCGGCACGCGTCGACCAGCTCGAGGGGGAGGCCGCTTGGTCTCGTTTTTTGCTGCTTGGTGTCGACGGTCCTATTTTTGTCAGGTGTGGTGCGGGTTTAAATAGTGCCCCCTCGCACAAACGTATGATTTGCAATTGCGGAGCGTGTTTTGTTTAGCCTAACGTTGAACTTGGAACGAGAATGCCTTCGGCAGACGCTCGCGTTTGAATCCGAGCCCATCGCAGAACTGTTTTTGAACGTGGATGCATCCGTGAAGTGAAGTGCAGCGCGGCCGGTCACGCTCACTGATCATGCGCCTCCGCACTGTTGAGACGCGGCTGGGACCTCCGCTCCGTTTATCCCCACTTCAACTAGCAACGAAACCACAAAACAAATCGCGACTGGTGGTGTGGTTCACGAGCAAGAGCGGAGAACTCCTGGGGGACCGCACGTTGCCTGCGTTCCACGCTGCCCTCTGCTTACAGTGTACTGTACAGTTCACCCGTTACAGTAAGGCACAGTATACAACGCGATTCAGTCAGTACAGTACAGAACAGAGTACCTGCGAAGAGAGACTGGAGTATCTGAACCATCGTGGTGACCACGAGCTTGTCATGCTGTTTGTACTCCAAGCACTGAGTGCTGTTCAGTGTACCTAACTGCACAGGTAGGTACAGTACTGTACAGCCTAGCCTGACTTGCATCGCGACTAGCAAGCAAAGCGAGGCCAACTGTGGTGCTTTCCGTAATTGTTAGTTAGCATCCTCCGTCCCATAATCACTCACAACGTAAATTTACATTACAGTATTGAGAAGGAAAACTCGTTTGCGGCCATGGAACTCGCGCACGCCTGCCGCGGTCTGGACGGATAGAAAATGCGTTCGTGTGCCCACTGCTGTGTAATCCTGCGCTTCGGTGGTCTTGCGAATTGGTCCAAAAGGCAGTGCAGTACATTTACATTTTGAGAATTGTTTTGGAATTTTTAGCGGCTTCTGGCCCATGGGGTGCAATTGTGAGTATACGACGGCGAGGTGATTGCTCCACGCCGAGACGTTGGGAGCGCATCCGTTGGGATTTTGAACGCATGTTGTTTGTTTACTTAAGTACAACGCAATTGGGGGATCCAGTGGCCTTTCGTTTGCGTTTCACAGTCAGCCCACAACCTGCGTGTCTTTTGATTTTTGACCTTTTTTAGACATGGCTGTCACTTCCAATACAGCGGATTAGACGAACCGCGCTCACTTGGTCTCACGTCAGTTTTCGGACTGGCCGACTGCGTACTGGAAGGCTCTCAAATAGATGCATGACCGACCTCATGATGAACTCGGTCGCCAGCCAAAGGGGCGGCGTCAGCTCCAGCGGCTCGCCGTCCAGCGGCACCGACAGCGACGGCGACGCGTCTACTGGCTTGCGCCGGAGCCTTGGAGCTCACGGCCGGTCTATTGAAAATGCTGACGAGAAATTGGCTCATCAGCTTCTCCCGCAGCAGTACTGGCGTCCACGGGGCGATTCCAGCACCAGCACCAGCGACTTCAGTGCCCATGCGACTCCGACAATGCTGGACGACGGGCCAGCACGCTACCGGCCGACTGAACGCGTTGGCGCCGGTATGGGGAGCAGTTCAATGTCTTGGAATGCGGTTGACGACACCGGCGCCCCGAGGAAGAAGCGCAAGCGAAAATATCGCAAGGGGACGCACACGATCCGCAAGGTGAGCCCGTCACCGTCGGTATGTGCGTCGCATCGAGCTAACTCTCGCCGTACGTACTGTACAGGAAGAGATCGCGGCGCTGCACGACGAGATTGCCGAGCTGCGGACGCAACTCGAAGGCCTCAAGACGTCGTCGTTTCCGACTGAGGCCACGGGCGCACCCGAGAGCGAGCAGGACCGCGAGTTCCGGGAGAAGGTCTTCTCGAACCGGCTGCTGCGGCGCGCGATTCTGCAGCAGCAGACCAAGTTTGCGCCTGTGCATGCGCTCATGACGCGCTACACGCTGTCGGTAAGCTGGTCACGGCGCTTTCGTACTTGATCGCCGCACTGACTCGACAAATGATGGCCGAACCCGACCAGGAAGCCGAGGGCGGGTGTCCGCTGCACCAGTTCATGCACCTCGGGAACGACGAGCACCTGCGGCAAACTGCGCTGAACTCCATGAAGACGAGCGCGATCAACCGTGGGAAGCAGTTTTTGCAGCGGCGGTGGCCCCACGAGGACCCGTGGCGGCCCATGAAGCAAGAGCACTACTTCGAGTCGTCGAATGGCGACTACATGGGCATTTCCATGGCGACCATGCCATTCCGCAAGATCGCAGACGTCAAGAGCGCGTTCGACGCAGTGCTCGCGTTCTTCAACAACCTCGAGATCAGCGCATCGGAGCAGTTTGGCAGCATCACGATCCGCGAGGATACCGACACGCCCGACAGCGGGATCGCGCAGAACCGACTCGTGACGACAGCCCTCAGCGGCCTGCGCATGGAGTCCAACACGATCTTCTTCTCGTGTTACTACGACGTCGACAGCGGCTGGGGGGACCAGCCGGAGCACGGCATCGTCATCTGCGACTTTGTCGACCACGACACGCGGTATCCGTACCACCCTCGCCAGCGCATTCGGCGAGACGTGTGCGCGGTTGTCGAGGTCAAGAAGCACTTTACGCGAGACGCGCTACCGCCAGGAGAAGTCAAGGAAGCCGTCGTGCTCACGCGCTGGGTGCAGACAAGGCTGCATCTTCCGTCGTTCGAGGTCGAACCCGAGCACTGGGATCAGCTCTGCGAGAAGATGGAGCGCTGGATCCACATCTTGCAGCCAAAGCTGCTCGAAGGGATTGTATGAGGCGGCGCAACGGAACGAGATCACTGTGTGAAGGCGTCATTCAAGTGTGACGTGATATAAGCGTAAACGTGCGTGTCTTACTGCAACAAGGCAGGGTAAGATGGAACTTGAACGTTATCTAGAGCCGTGACAGCTTCAAACGATACCGGCAAGAGTAGAGAAGCGAGCGTGGCGATGCGTTTCATTAGTGTAAGTCGTAAATTATCACTTCCGCAGTTACTTCTTGATCGGCTCAAGCTCCTTGTGGACAACAGCCGGGGAGTGCAGGGCCGAGTAGTGGCTCGCGCCTTCGTGCTCCGAGACAGCGCGACTCGTCCTCGCGGACCGCGGCGACATGATCACAACGGAGATGGACGCCTCTTCCTTAAAGTTGACGTGGTGGATCTTGTCGATCTCGTCCAGCTGGATCGCAGCGAATACTTGCGGCTCGTGCGGGTACTTCCCAGGGCGGTAGACGACCCACAGTGTCACTTGGACGAAGCTGAGCACCGCCCCCGCGACGTTGGGCGATAGGATGAACATGTCGTCGTCCACCGCGGCGTACGCGACCCACAGCGAGCAGTTGACGGCGTTGCAGAAGCAGAGCGCGAAGGGCAGCGACGCCGCCGACTTGGTGCGCACGATCTTGCGGATGGTGGCGAGCGGCGAAGCGAACATGGCGATGGACGAGAAGATGGTGACCCACCCGGTCACGACGGCGATTTGGTGCTTGGACTGGTGCGTCACGCCCGAGGACGCCAGGATGGCGTAGATAGTGTCGAGCAGCATGAAGAAGGCGGCCGCGCTGCACACCTTGTGGATGTACGGCCGCTCCGTGCTCCAGCGATAGTAGACGGCGATGAACGCGATCGACGTGAGCACGCCGAAGACTGAGACGCTGAAAACCGGGAAGAAGTTGTCGATGTAGTAGGCGTAGATGGCGACCATGTAGCAGTTGGTGCAGAGCAGCACGACGGGCAGCACGGCCACCTCGCCGGTCTCGCGCCGCTTGTGCACGCGGTAAAAGTCCGGGAAGGGCGACACGCGCATGATGATTGACACGATGATGGTCATCACGCTCAGCACCGTGTGCGCCGTGGAAGAGGCCATTGTGTCAGGTCTCAGCGATGCAGATCGGCGACTACTGTAAGAGGCTGGCTGGGACTGGTCCCGGCGTGTTAATCGTGCGGCAAGTTTGGAAATGACACTCAAAGTGACGCGATTGATTTGATCAGCCAGCAAGTGTATGTCGGGACCGGGGCGTACCGTATCTGTTCGTTTTGTGGGCCTCTCTGAAACGCAAAATGATTGTGCGCCACCTCACTCGATTCAGTAGGCTTACGCGCCCACTTGCGCAGTGTCGCGCGTTAAACGCAAGGTCTGCTGGCCGGGAAAAACGGAGCCGATGGATGGCGAAAGACGTCCAGTCGAGGCGAATGACAGTACGGTAAAGGTTATGCCGCCTCCCAGCACACTGCACAGAGTGCCACCGTCTTTCCCGTAGATGCGCGTACTGTACGTGTGCCCATTTCGCCGATGGACACGAACGTTTGGTTGCCTGCCCGATCTTCTTTCCGGCTTGTGTGGCTTGGAACGTTCTCGATTGAGTGCTGCTCACGCACAATGACTTCCAAGGCCTCCCTGTCTCAAGTACCGGTACAGTACAGTGTACAGTACTGTACACTGTACAATACACCCTGCACTGTACACCCTGCAGCGCTCGTTGGTCGATTCGACTGGTCGCTTTGCTGTGGAGGAGGGAACGCGGTCGCGTCGTTCGCTCGCTGCTGGTCTGAGCCCGCGGGCTGACGTCAGCGCTGCAACTTTTGACAGCCGGAACCACATGCAGTGTACTGATCTCACATCGTGTAAAACCAGTAGACTCATTCAATTTGATAGGTGCAAGCGTTGAATTTCCTTCTTCTTTTTTGTTGTTGAAAAAAATGATCGAAATAAAGATTTGGGATCAAAATAACCATTTGCGCAGTTATTATGAGATAACTCGATTACGCCGTTGATTGCGCCCTTGGTTTAGCGTCCTGCTGCACGACCAAGTCCACTGACTCAAAGCCGATTTAGCGCTCGCATTGCTTGCTGTTTGACGTTACCCGACGCCTCCCTCACGGCGACCGTGCGCTGCTACTGTATCGGGCCATGTCGACGTCCCCGACGGCTGCGAACCCGTCGCTGCCTTCTCTGCTGACCTCGACGGCGGACGCCATGCTCTGGCTGGGCGATCTGAAGGCCGGCAACGACTCGGACGGGCCAAGCGCCGCGTCCGCTCGCCTCGCTACGTCAGTGACGCAAAAGAAACGCGCGCGCGAGCAGCTTGACAGCGGCAGCGTCTCGAGCGACTCATCTGGAGGCGCCAAGCCCTGCGAGTCGCTGGCAACGACCAAGAAGAAGCGCAAGTACCGCAAGGCCACGCACACGATTCGAAAGGTGAGACCGCCAGCCACCCAGTGCCATGGGGCTGTGCATCTTCATGCCTGTGCTTACTAACGGGTCGCGCTCGTATAGGAGGAGAAGGCCAAGTTGTTAAAGGAGCTGGCGGTGCTGCACTCGCGCATGGAGGACCTCAAGGTGCGCGCGCTGCGCACATGTGAGGAAGACGACCATAACGCAAAGCAGAAGTTGTTCGCGAACCGCGTGCTTCGGCGCGCGATCCAGAGCCAGCAGGTCGACCTCGCGCGGGTGCACGGACTCATGTCGGAGTATTTCCTGTTCGTACGTCGCCTACAGCGTCCTGTCCCCCGAGTGTATTGGCTCGTGTATTCATGCTAACCCTTCTGGTTCTGCCAATTCTCATTGACCGGAGCAGGACACCCAAGCGGGCAGCCCGATCCACCGCTTCATCCACCTGGACCGGGACAAGAGCCGTCGGCACGACTTGCTAATGGGGATGAAGAGTTCCGTGCTTGAGAATGCAGAGCGCTTCGTGCGCAGCCGATTCCCCCGGTTAGACCCGTTGAAGCCCATGCGCGAGGAGCACTGCTTTGAAGCGCCCAATGGCGACTACTGCAGCACGTACGCTGCCGTGACGCAACTCGAGAGCGCGACCAGCGTGCGCCAAGTGTTTGATGCCGTGCAGACGTTCTTCTGCAACATCGAGATCAGCGTCTCCGAGCGGCTTGGCAGCATCACGATCCGCGAAGACGACGACAGGCACGTCTCGGGGCTCACACAGAACCGCCTCGTGTCGTCGACGAGCCCAAGCTGCCTGCTCATGGAGTCCAACTCCATTTTGTTCTCCCACTGCGACGACGACGAGCAGCGCGGCGGCGGCAGTGGAATCATCGTGAGCGACTTCGTCGATGAAGACGAGCTGTATCCGTACCATCCGTCCCTCCGGTCGCGTCGAGACGTCAGCGCCTGTCTCCATTTCTCGACTCACTCGAGGCCAAAGCGCAGAGCGAACGGTGACGACGCCGACAACGAGCAGGAGACGGAGAAAGTGGTCGTGCTGACCCATTGGGTCAATCTGCGGCTGCACTACCCGGGCTACAATGTGGCGTCGAGCGGCTGGCGCGAGCTTCGAGAGCATTCGGAGCGCTGGCTGCGCACGCTACAGCTCGTGCTTCATGAAGCGAACTTCTCCAAGGCGCAGCCGCTGAGCAACTTTGAGCTGCTTTGACCCGTTGACGTCCGTGGGTATTTGGAGAATTGGGTGGACTACAATAACTTTCAGTTTCATAGTAAAAACACATGCTTTCATCGGGTTAATGGTATAAATGTACTGAGATATCAAACACCCGGACGACACGGTTTTACCCAAGTGGGTTTTCTTCGTAAAAGTGCATGTCGTTGGCTGACTTGATTGCGTCACTTCCACAAAACACCAAACACCCAGGAGGTCACCAGACCGTTAGGTGTCGCTAGGGCATGGAGACGACGAGCAGAAGCGGCGCCGACACCGCCGCGCTCCATTACGCAATTCGACCGGCCATCGTGTACAAGACGAAGCATCGGGCAGGCGACGCGTCCTCGCCCTCGTCCTCCTCGTCGTCGCTGTCGATGCTGCTGAGCGCTGCCGCCTCCGAGCGCGAGCGCACTGACGGAACGCGGACAGCGGGCACGAGCGCCAAGCGACAGCGGCGAGCCGACAACGAGAGCACGCCGTGTAGCAGCAGCTCCGTCACGTTGGGAAGTCATCCAGGTGCGTTGGTCGATGCGGAATGTAAGTGATGGTGATCCGTCGATTGCTAACGAGACAAGGTGTTTGCTGATGTATCAATGGGTTTTTGAAAGCTGGGCAGCGGGCAACGGTGAGCACGGCCGATTCGCCCACAGAGGGCAGCAGCGTCGCCTCGGATGATGCCGAACAGGCCAAGCAGAACAAGCGCAAGTACCGGAAGGGCACCAACACGCTGCGCAAAGTGCGTTGGCTCCACTTCGACGGTCATGGTTCGCTCACACATCTGACAGTCTCAAATGACCATTCATGGTGACGATGGCAGGAGGAGAAACACCGGTTGGTGAAGGAGCTGGAGGAGTTGGAGGAGCACCTTGAGATGCTGAAGAAGCGTGCGTCGGCCATCCAGTCGTACGAAACGCCGGCCGACCTTGGGAACATGGTGGCCCTGCAGACGCTGCGGGACCGCTTGTTGGTCCACCAATTCGAGTACACGAACGTCATGTCGCTCATGTCAGACTACAACCTGTGTGTAAGTGCCCGGTCCGGGCTCGCAGCTGTCTGCTCTTGTCCATGCTAACGGAGCGCATCATGTAATCCCATTGTACAGAACCTTGAGGCCGGTAGCCCGATCCACGAGCCGATCCACTTGCCTCGCGATCGAGAAACCCGCATCGACATGATGAAAAAGTCACGATCGCGGCGGCTCCGACGCGCCAAGCAGTTCTTTGAAAGCCGTCGGCCAAAGCTGAGCGCGTGCCCTGTCGTGCGAGAGGAGCACCGGTTCGAGACGAGCACGGGCGACTTCTGTGCCTCTCGGTTCTCGGCGTTCCACTTCAAGGGCATCTACAGTACCCAGCGCGTGTTCGACTTGCTGCGGTTCTACATGTCGAACGTGGAGATCAGCATGACGGAGAAAATGGGCTACTTGACGGTCCGCGAGAACGAGGACTGCTGTGTCGAGGGCATCGCGCAGAACCGCTTGGTCTCGACGTTGCACTCGGGGGCAAAGATGGAGTCCAACTCGATTCTCTTCTCCGAGTTCAAGGAAGCAGACGCCGACTTCCCCGGCAGCCCCGAGTACGGGATGATCGTCATCGACACGGTTGACAGCGACGAAAGGTACCCATACCGCTCGACCGACCGAGTGCGGAAGGAGATCACCGGCATCATGGAGGTGCGCAGTCACACGAAGAGATCGCTGGGAATTGGCAACAGCGACGAGCGGGTCACCGTGCTCACGCGGTGGATGTACTCGAAGCTGCATAGGCCGGAGTTTCCGATCACGACGGATGACTGGATCGAGCTGCGCGACGTCATGGACCGCTGGGGCCGCTCAATCCAGCTCACGCTCATGGAGAGCCTCTTCCCCGAGAACGAAATGGTCGGCCTAATCTAGCAACGATACAAACAGTGCACCCGCAGATCGTTTCCCACTCTGTAGTTTCTGCACAGTACTGTACAGATCTTTGCGGAGACCCGCTTCAAAGAGCCTGGCGCGAGATTTGCAACCGCAAAACTCTACAATAGTGAATTTCGACCGTCGCACTGCTCTCGGTGGCTCTGTTCCTACGGATGGGAGGAAGCTGCAGTTGCGCCAGCGACACGGTCAACAGCTTACCTGTACCAAGCTGTCGTCAAGGGGTACATATCCACACTACTAAAGCTAAATACTGTACAGTTCTGGGACGAATCGATTAGTGGCAGCGAGTTGTTGGGTGAAGACGCGGACGCGAAGAACGCGTTGATGCATACAGTAGCTTATGTTGTACAGTATATGACCGTTCATATTAATGCGGTATGGTACAACAGATCAGGTTTACTGCGACCTCCTTCTTCGAAAAGATGGGACGGCAGCGCGTCATCGCTTGATGATTACGGTCCCTCCCGCTTCCTCAGAACCTGATAAACGACCGCGTTCTCGAAGCTACGCCTTTTGTCATTTCCACCCACCAAAAGAGTCAACCTTTACAAAATAATATAACCTGTGGGATGCTGTAACCACGCGTAAAAGACCGTAAACCACACTATTTCTGGCCTTATCTTGAAGCTTTTTACTGAAAACGACTCAGCACAAGCCACCACAAGCAAAACTCGAACGGCATGGACAACACCAGATCACCGCTCGCGTCCGTGCCATCACGTCTATCAGCGGTCGCGCGAGCGTTCGTGGCGCCTACAACGTCGGATTCTGCTTCTTTCGCACGTTTACCCACGCGATTCCCGTGTCAGGACCACGTTTCTAGCGACAGTGGCGCGAGCTTCCATCCGCCACCACCGTCCTCCATGGTGTTCGCCGGCGGCGACAACCACTGTAGCGACGCGCAGGTAGCGACGTCGGCGCAGACTTTGCTGGCGCTCGGAGGGCCCGGTGTGGATCTCCTACACTCAGAGCAAGATGCGGCGGTGGCAGTGCGGAAGAAGCGGAGAGTGGTGACTGCGCGTTGCCATCATCACCCAGGGTTTGGGAGACAGCAGAGCTACGAGCAAGCGTCCGCTGGGGAAGCAGATGGACTAGAATCGGGGAGTGACTCGGGCGTGGAGGACGGCGCGACGACGACGAGCAGCGTCAAGTCGGACGAAGTGGAGGACAAGCCGAGGAAGCGGCCCTTGCGGATACGCAAACATCGGAAGGCGACGCACACGGTCCGGAAGGTGAGGAGCTCTTGACGATTCCACTCCTAGAACGTATCTAACACGGTAGCGCTAATGGCGATGCAGGAGGAGAAGGACCGGCTGCAGAAGGAGCTAGACGCGCTGAACGAGAAGATGATCGAGCTGCAGCGGCGGGCGCTGAATCTGGCCGCTGAGAGCGAGGACGACCAGTCCATCGAGGAGAAGACCACGTCCCACAACGTGCTGTGCCACCTGCTGAGGAGGCAGCAGCTCGAGTTCGCGACCATCCGCAAGCTGGTATCCGAGTCCACCGCTAGTGTGAGTGCTTTCGATTGTTGTACAACCTTCGTCTCACTTCGTGAGTGACTCTGACCATGCTTGATGCTGTTCTCGCTCCAGGTGATTCGCGGCGGAAGTCCGATCCAGCAGAAGATTCACTTGAAGGAGGACTTGCTCTCACGCCGGGAGCTACTGGCGAGCATCAAGTCTTCCAAGCTGAGGGACGGGCGCGCATTTCTGCGCAGTCGCCTTCCCGAAGTCGACTTTGGCGCTCCGATGGACGAGGACTTCCGGTTCGAGTCGCCGGAGGGGGACTTTTACGCGTGCCAGTTCACCATCATCCAGTTCGAGTGCATACACAGCGCGCGGCAAGTGTTTGACCAGCTGATCTACTACCTGTGCAACGTCGAGATCAGCATCTCGGAGAAGGTGGGCCACCTGACCATCCGCGAGGACGACGACGTCGCCGCGGACGGCATCGCACAGAACAAGATCGTGTCGTCCACTGTGCACGGCGTCAAGATGGAGTCGAACGCGGTGGTATTCTCGCAGTTTTATGACGGTGCATCCGCTGGATTGAGACACGGCAGCAGTGATCGAGACGGTGAGTACGGGGTCATCGTGACCGACTTTGTCGACTTGGACGACCGGCATCCGTATCGCCCCAAGGAACGGATCCGGAAGGACGTGAGCAACGTGATGGAAGTGCTTTCCCACTGGCGAACAAGGCCCGACGGACAGCAAGAGAAGGTCGTCGTGCTGATGCGGTGGGCGCACTCGCGGCTTCGGCACCCCGAGTTTGCCGTCTCTCGCGTCGCGTGGCTCGACTTGCGTGACAACATGGACATTTGGAGCAAGAACATGCACAAGGTAATTATGGAGACCATGACCTCGTCCGCGTCGACCTCCGTTGGGACCACGACGCTCTCGATCGCCCATCCGCCGTTGTTCCACCGACCAAGGGAGTTCCCGGCGCTGCCATGGACCTAGGAGCAGACGCACCAAGGGCTTTATGGTGATGTGGAAGCGGCGATGTGTGTGAGTGAGAGTCTTGTGTTTATCGCGATTGTGTACAGTACTTGTTTTAGTTCATTACACCCATATTTGGATATCTTGTCTCAATAGTTATTCGAGCTTATGCATATATAATGGAAATACATTACTTATATATGTTAAAATTGCCACAATTGCAACGATAAAAAATGATCACCATCGTGTGCTTCTGTGCATCACACACGCGCGGACCGAATGGGATTCAGCGCGCTGTTATTAAGAGGGAAATGCCGAGCAGTTGGAGCGCCAGCGACGCAGAGGAGCGAAGGCCGCGGGCGCGCGGGAAGAAGCACAAGAAGAAATCGACGCACCAGCGCAACAAGGTCCGCCGCTACGTATCTGCTGACAGTGAGTGAGTGACTTGGTCTCAGCTTGCTCCTGCTGATACCGACGCGTTGAACCCGATCAGGAAGAGCACGCGGTGCTTCTCGCGCGAGTCCGAGCTCTGGAGGACGAACTGGCAGCCGTCAGGGCGAGCAGCGCTAAGCGAGGAGTGTTCGACAGGATCGGGGCGCGAAAAGAGCTCGAGGAGGCGGACGCCTCGAACGCTCGGATGCTGAAAGCCATCCAGCAGCAACACCTCTCGGTCGTGGCCGTCCAGTCCATGATCCCCAACTGACTGGTATTTCAGTGTGCATTGGCTCGAGAGAGCAAGGAGACGGGCTCTGACCGTGCCTTTTCGCTTGACAGGGTGACGAGAACCCGCTGCGCTCGTACATTTACCTGGGACTGGAACGGCGGCAGCGCGAGAGCATGTTACAGTCCATCAAGCAGCAGAAGCTGCTCATGGCGTACCAGTACTGCATGGCGCGCAGCCAGCACCTGGACCCGCTCAAGCAGCACACGTCGGACGAGCGGTTCGAGAGCGCGCAGGGCGACTTTTGCTGCTCGCGGTTCGAGGTCGTGCAGTTCCCCGGCGTGACCTCGATCCGCAAGGTGTACGACGCGCTGCGGTTCGTGCGCGACAACCTGGAGATCATCATCTCCGAGTCGCTGGGCCACATCACCGTGCGCGAGGACTACAACTGCGGGCAGGACCCGTACACGGCGATCGCCAACTACCGGCTCATCTCGGACGACGAGAACGGCGTCACACTCGAGTTCAACGAGGTGTCCTTCTCGCAGCTCTTCAGCGATGACGCCGGCCGGCTGTGCGTCGTCGTCGCGATCGACTTCGTGGACAAGGACGAGCTGTACCCTTACGACTCGCAGCAGCGCGTGAGGAAAGACGTGTCTGTCGGGATCGTGCTGTCCAAGGGCGTCCAGGAGACCAGCGACGCTGGCGCGCGCGCATCCACCGACGGCATCGTCGTGCTACGTCGCGCCGTATTCCTCAAAGTGCGCCGCTCCGAGTGCGAAGCGGACGAGCAGACGCTGCGCCGAGTGCGCGACGGAACGGCTCGATGGGGAGAGCTCATGCTGGACGCGATGCGGCGCATCGTGTACCGCAGCGAAGCTCCGGCACCCGGCACGCGGGCCTCGAGGTGAGAGAGACGAGCTTCAGAGATCGTTGGTCAACTTGTTGTGTTAGTGGAGTGTTTTATGGCAACGTGTTAGGCAATAGCAAAAGCGTAATGGCTCCTAACCCGACTACCTAATAGGAAGCGTCATTGTATCGTATGCGGTGGCCGAACCAGTTGCAGTATTATACACTGTGAAGTACAGTCTTCCCTCTGTTTTCTACGTCTATAATCTTATCATATCCTTTGAAATATTATATCGATATCAATGAAAGTCAAGCTGTTTACATAAATAAATTGACCTGAATGAAAATATAAAACCTTTGATTTTTTTATAAGTACCACCTTCGTAGGAAACAGAGGGAAGACTGTACGTATCCGCCAAGAGAGTACCGTACCGTCATTCGTGTACCTTCATTTGTGAAACTCGGCGTAATCACCGTTCGGTCACAAACTGATTGTGACTCACAATCGTCTACTATCTACTGTACTGTATAACCAGTCTGCCTCAAGAGGGTCAGGAGAAGAAGACGAGAAGCATGCAGGTGCCTGGCTGGGGCGCGTCTGGGGCCGTCGACCTCGATGTGGACATGGCGGCGCCCGCGTCACCCGCAGAGGGCGCGACCGACGGCGGCGACTCGTCGCCCACGACGCAGAGCGCCAGGGCGCGCAAGCCCACGTACATCGCGCGCAAGGTGCGTCATTCCGCGTCGATCCCTCTTGTAGGTGATGATGAGTAACCCGTGTTGTTGGAGTAGGAGGAGAAGGCGCAGCTACTTGACGAGCTGGAGGATCTACAGCGCAAGTTGAGCGGGATGCAGCAAGCGCAGACTCCGCAGCAAACGTCACTGGCCAATGCAGCGCCGAGTCTGCTGGAGCAGGAGCTTGCGACCTCGTTACTGCGCGACGCCGTGCGCACCCAGCAGCTCTCGCTCGTTAACGTTCAGTCGGCCGTGTCGGGCTATGTGGTAGGAGCCCCTTCCTTGCTTCCTTCCTGTCCCTGGTATGGTACCTGAGGACTCATGCTCCTATCCTTGCTCGTGTCCATGGTAACAGAGCGTGCAGGACGTCATCCCACACGAAATGACCATTTCGCTGGGCAGGGACCAGCAGCAACGTCGCGATGTGCTGGCTGGGCTCAAGCCTCGCAAGCTCCGCATGGCGATCGCGTACCTCGTGGAGCGCACGCGCTTCCTCGATCCGTTCAGACCGTTCGCGGAGACATCGCGCTTCACGCTCGACTGCGGTGACTACAGCGCGCATCGGATGGACGTCACGCCGCTGGACGGTGCGCCCGTGACTGTGCGCCAAGCATACGACGCCTTGTTGGCTTACTTTGCCAACATGGAGATGCGGGTGACGGACGTGCTCGGAGACATCACGACCCGCGATGAGACGGACTACGGTGTCGATGGGATCCAGCAGTGCCGCTCCGTATCGTACTTGTCGTGCGGTGTCCATCTCGAGATGAATGGCGTCAACAATTGGGAGTACATGGAGCGTAGCGACGAGTACGCCGACGGCGGACCGTTTGCGGTGCTCACGACGGACTTCGTCGATCAGGACGAGCTGTACCCGTACAGTGCCCACGAGCGACTTCGACAGGACGTCACTGCTGTAGTGACTATTCGATCTCACACGAGGAAGCGGCTCAACCCGGAGACCGGAAAGGAGGAAGAGGAGGCCGTCGTGGTCATGACTCGCTCCTGTTTCATCAAGCTTTACTGCTCGAACGTGGTCTTGCCGCCGCTGGTCCAGCATCAACTCCGAGAACAACTCGGCAAGTGGGGCGACGTCATGGTTAGCTCGATACTCGAACAAGTGTACGCTCGCCAACAAGTTTGATGCAAGGGAGCAATTACTGGTACGGTACTGTACGTACAGTACTGTACTGTAGTGGAAGACCGTGTTGGTCCCGTCTCATTTACCTAGTCGCCTCCTTTCATTCTGGGTTATTGGTTTTTTGTGTGTTTGCTGCTTCCATTCTGATTCTCAGAACGGCTCCAAAATTACGCGTTCCGTCCAATTGGGTGGTTGGGTTTTTTCATCAAAGGTCCAGACCGCCGCCGAGCAAACTTGTTGACAAGCGCGCGAGTGTGTGCGCGTTGATTGACGACAATGGGCAGGTCCGAGTACGAGAACATCCGCGACAACCACTTCTACACGTCGCTGCTGCTCGGCTGTCGCCGCGGGGCCGCCGCCTCCGCCTCCTCTTCTACCCCCTCCTCTTCCGCCTCGTCGAACGCCGCGCCCGACAAGAAACCCGCGGCCTCGTCAATCGCGGCGACAACTGCCACTCCGGCCCCGTCCTTCGACGCTGCGAGCCCCTTTGCGGCTCTGCACGCGCGAGAAGACCGCTCCAATGCGTCGCGACCTGGTTCCCAGCAGACGAATGGTTCTCCGGACTCTGGAACGGCGACGAGCGCCGGCGAGTCGTCACCGACGGCGTCGCCCTTGACCGCCAAGAGCGGGGCTGCCGGGCGCTCGGAGACAAGCGGGACCCATCGACAGAAGCGCGTCAAGCAGGAGAAGAAGCCGGGCGCCATGCTCCCAAGAGCGTCAAGCACTGAAGACGACGGCGTCGGCTCGGATTCTAGGTGGATAGCGCGGCACACGAGCGACCACGAGTCGGCCAGGGACGCGTACATGACGCCGGCAAGTCTGCAGCGGTCGGGCTCGGCGTCTTTTGCCAGCAGCGCTCCTGTTAGCGTGAACAGCTCGCCCAAGAGCAAGAGCGAGGGCCGAGACGCGTCGGAGGCGCCGCAACGGAAGACCAAGCGCCGCTTCCGCAAGGCCACGCACACCATCCGCAAGGTGAACCGGAACGAACGTTCAGGTTTGTGAAGCCATTTTACAATGCTAACGCTATTTATTATGTGATGCCGCCAGGAGGAGAAGGAGCACCTGCTGACGGAGATTGCGCAGCTGGAGGCGCACATTTCGGGGCTGAAGAAGCGGGCGATTAACGCAGCGACGTCGCCCGAGGAGAACGAGCGCGACAAGCTGATGGCGACGCGGGTGCTTCGCGACGCCGTGCAGACTCAGCAGCGCGAGTTCGCCAAGATCCAGGCCATGATGTCCGAGTACACGCTCTGTGTAAGGTCTCTCTCTCTCTCTCTCTCTAGTGCAGTTGAAAACGACTTGCGAGGAATAATATCGTAGGACTAACGCTGGCATTTCTTGCTCTTCCGTACAGAATATCCGCGCGGGGAGTCCGCTTCAGACGGCGATCCGCTTGAAAAGGGACGAGGGAGAGCGACGTCACGCGCTCATGGAGTTGAAAAGCAAGAAGTTGCACGACGCCAAGCAGTTCCTGGTGCGGCGCCGGCCCAGTCTCAATCCGTGCAAGCCCATGTGCGAGGACCACCGGTACGAGCTGCCAAACGGCGACTTTTGCTCGACGCGGTTCACGACGATCCAGTTCGAGGGCGTCCATAGCGTTCGTCAGGTGTTCGACCTGCTCGTCGAGTACTTTTGCAACATCGAGATCTGCATCTCCGAGAAGCTGGGGCACATAACGATCCGAGAGGACGACGACGGCGGCGGCGTGGGCATCACACAGAACTGCCTAGTGTCCATGACGAACAGCGGGCTGCCGATGGAGTCCAACACGGTCTTGTTCTCAGAGTTCTACGACCCCGACGACGGCTTTGGCCACGAGCAAGGCCACGGCCTGATCGTCGCCGAGTTCATCGACGAGGACGAGCGCCATCCGTACAACCCACGCGAGCGCATCCGGCGAGATGTGAGCGCGATTTTGGAGCTGACGTCGTACACGCGGACCGTCGAGGCGTTTGGTAAGAACTTCCCCGTGAACCCGTCGAGCCAGCCGCAGGAGGTGGTGGTGGTGATGACACGCTGGGTGTACTCCAAGCTGCGGTACCCGAACTTCCCGATCGCACGGGCCGCGTGGGAGGAGCTGCGCGACAACATGGACCGGTGGGGCGAGACCATGCATCGCACGCTGGTCGAGAGCTTGCGCACGAGCTCCGCCGCGCTGCCGTGAGGCTCGCTCGATTTGGCACCATGTGCGACCAGAAACAGAGTCCACCCCGGCGATGAAGGACTTTGAACGACTTTTCACTAGAGTGAGCGCTTCGTACCGCTTCAATCTCGCCTTGCAACTGAGCCGTCCGTCGCGAAGCAATACCTGTGTTGTCAACAGTGAAAAAAGTTTGTTTTGGTCCTAGATAGTGATTTCATATTCCCAACGTGGAACGTGAAGCGCTGCTGCCTCCGGCTACTTGAATCATTTGAAACACCGAGCAACATCCAACAATCAAATGGCGACGCGCCAGCAGCGTCCGCTGACGAAACGCGACTCACCGCTTGGGATACACGAGTTCTCGGATCGTCTTGAGCATCACGTCGCCCCAGCGCGCAATGCCCTCTCGCATCTCCTGCACGGCCATCGGCGGGACGTCAAAGTGGGCGGGGTGGAGCCGCAGGAAAGCTGCGCGGCGCATGACGACGACGAGATCTCCTCCATTATCTCCAACGGTTGTAGACGTGCTGCCTTGACTGTTACTTCGTCGGTGGGCAGTGAACACCACGGTGCCCGAGATGTCCTTGCGGACGCGCGTGTCGGGGGTGAACGGGAACAGCTCGTCCGAGTCGACGCAGTCGCTGACAAACACTGCCATCCGCTCGCCTGGCGAGTCCGGGATGTCGAACAAGTGCGCGAACGACACCGTGTTCATCTCGGTGCTCACGCCGTTCTCGTCGTCCGACAGCATCCGGAAGTTGTAGATGTTGTTCTCCAGCAGATCGTAGTCTTCACGCACCGTGAGGTGGCCCAGCCGCTCCGAGATGCTGATCTCCATGTTCATGAAGTAGAAGAGCGCGGCGTCGTACACCTGCTTGAGCGACTCGACGCCGTCGAACTGGATGATCTCGAAGCGCATGCACGAGTAGCCGCCGTCGCTGTCTTCAAAGCGCTCGTCCGACAAGTGCGGCTTGAGCAGGTCGAGGTCCCCGGTGCGTTCGATGACGTAGCGAATGGCCTGCAGCAGCTTGGGATTCTTGAGTGCCATGAGCGTCTCTCGTCGCTGGCCCCAATCCTTCCCGAGGTGAATGTGCGAGTAGAGCGGGAACGTGCGCTGCTCCCCAAGACACTGCGACAACATGGACTGGGACGCCGCCAGCGCGAACTGCTGGTGGCGCACGACCTCACCCAGCACGCGGTTAGCAGCGACAGACTTCTGCAGGGCGTCGGCGCTGCCTGGCTCGCCCGTTGTGTGGCTCTGGAGCACCGTCAGCTGCGACTCGAGCCTATGAAGCTCTGCTTCCAGCGTCTCCCGCTCCTCCTAAGCACCGCCAAGAGGCCACGCGACATCAGCAACACTGTGACTCCTTTATGAGGAAGCACGCAGCCATTATACGTTGTGGAGAGCACGCACCTTTCGCGCAATGTACGTAGGCTTCCGCTTTTTTGTGGGTCGCGGCTCGGAGGCGATGCCGTCGGACACGTCGTCGCTGCTGCAGGCAGTGCTAGTATCGGACGACGTCACGGGTCGCGCGGCGAAGAAGGGCACGGTGAACGCGAGCGAGCCCACCGCGTCTCGCGCTTCGCCCGCCGCGCTCGGAGACAACGCCGCGCCCGCGACGCCCTGACGTTCGTCCATCATGAACAGTTCTCGTCTTCTGGGCGCAGCCTTAGGCGTTCGGGCGGTGCACATACTCCACTAAGTTGACAATAAGGCAGTTCGACGAGATGCCTTCTATACGTTTCCATAGATAAGTTGTGCTTGTATAAATATCCAACAGCAACCAAGCAATCATTCTGTACGCGATTTACCGTCATTCTGCGAGTGACCTGCAGCTCTTCGTCAAGGAGGGGTTGCCCTCTCCTCCATTCTCGGAGCTTCCTCGAACGAGCTCCAGGCGGGAAGCATGCCGTCGACTACGAATGCCAATACCAGTCTTGACCTTGGTAGACAGTCGATAGGCGGCAGTCGGAAGCGGAAGGGGGCCTACATCGCGCGCAAGGTAACAGTTCGCAGCGCCAACATGATGCAGGAAGCTCAGTCAATCAAGTAGTGACCTTCGGTGGCTTCGCAGGAGGAGAAGCTCGCGCTGGAGACGCAGATCGACGAGCTCGAGCGAAAGGCAGCGCGTCTCCGCGTGCAAATCGTTCGTGGTCCGTTCGTTCCGGAATGCGATCCAACCGCCGACCGGCTGGCACTCGACACAGCCGCTCGTGAGCACCAACGGGTCGTCGCCAAGCTCCAGTCGCTCATGTCCGACTGCGTGGTACGTTCCTGCTAATTCGGTACTTGCCGTGACTAGCAGCTAATATGCTGTTCCCGTGTCTGGTAGCGCTCACAGCAGTTCAGCCACCCGCTCGATACGCCTATCCATCTCGGCAGCGACTGGGACGAGCGCCTTCACCTATTGCAGTCCATGAAGCGCGCAAAGCTCGTGACGGCGTACAGGTACATCCTCGAGCGTTCGCGTGGCCATCATGAGTCCAACCCTGGGCTGTCCAAGCCGCACCATTCGGAGGAGCGATTTGAGGCCGAGGACGGCACGTTCTGCTGCAACTCGTTCGAGCTCGTCCCATTCTACGGTGTCCAGTCTGTTCGACAGGTGTTTGACGCCGCACTCGCCTTCTTCCAGTCGATGGAGATCAGCATCATGGAGAAGTTGGGCCACCTGACGCTCCGAGACGACTGCTACGACGACTCGGTCATTAGTTCAAGCAGTGGAGATTGCTGTATGGGCATCGACGACAAGGTATCGCACTATCGGCTGGTGTCTGGCGAGTCTCCAGGCCTCGCGACCGAGATGAACCTGGTCGGCTTCCCCCAATTCTTCGACAATATCGCTGATATTTTGGGCGACAACGACGAGAAGATGACAGAGTGCGGACTGTTCACGAGTGACTGCGTTGACCGTGACGATATGTATCCGTACCAGCCCAAGGAGCGGATTCGTCGCGACATCTCGGCTGCCATCGCGCTGACACCGACGGAGATCGCGAACTCAAGAGGAGAGAAGGAGCTGATCGTCGTCATGAGGCGCGCGGCCTTCTTGAAGATCCACAGCGCGCAAGTCCCGGTGTCGAAGGCTGCAGTGGACAGTCTCCGTGACGGCATCAACACGTGGGGCGACATCATGATCAAGGCCATGCGCGGTATGCTGTACTCGCAGTCACATGCGTGAAGCGATCGCAGCCAAATGCTGTCGATGAACACCCAGACAACATAGTTTGTCGTATTACACGCATGACAGCTCTCAGCTCATGACGACGGGTACAAAATGGACTGCATGGTCCTGACCATGATCGGTCCCCAGGCTCCAATCTCTTCGTGGATTTCCTGCAGGACGTGCGCGGGGATGTGAAACTCTGGGCGCGGGAACCGCAGCCATGCGGCACGACGCATGACGACAACTAACTCCTCTCCGTCCGAGTCGCTGGCAGCCGCTTGGGCTTGCCGCTTCGGCCGATACACGGGAGACAGCACAATCCCAGCGGTGATATCCTTGCGCAGTCTCTCACTCGGCCGATATGGATGCAAGTCGTCTCTGTCGACGGCATCCGTTGCAACTAGAGCGCACGGCCCCGAGTCTAGCTCGGCCTGGCTCGCGAAGTACTGCGTGAATAGCACAGCGTTAAACTCGGTGGTGACGCCATGCCTGGTGTCGGACACGAGTCGATGACTCGAGATCTTGGTGTCGGCGTCCAGGCTGTCGTAGTCGTCACGCACGGTCGTCTGCCCCAGCCGCTCAGAAATGCTGATCTCCATATTGTACAGGTAGAACGACAGGGCGTCGTAGACTTGCTGGACCGAGCGCACGCCTTCGAACTGGATGACCTCGAAGCTCACACTGTTGTAGCTGCCGTCGCTCCCCTGGAACTGTTGCTGGGAGGAGTGCGGCTTGGTCAGGTCCATCCCACTGCTCCGTGCGGTGATAAACTGGTGCACGCGCGCCAGTTTGACGTCCTTCATCGCCACCAGACACTCGCGCCGGGCGCTCCACTCGCTCGAGAGATGGATGTACGAGTACATTGGGTTGGCGCGCGCATCATTCTGCTCAGTGATGCAAACCAGTAAGCAGGCAACCGAGACCTTGACAGGTCACACACGCACCACTGTGTGTAGATGCAACGTACCAGTCGCTTCGAGAGCATCAGTTGCGCGCGCTCGACGACCAACTGGTAGCCGTCCACGATCTCCCGCAACGCCTCGCCCTGCAGGCTGAGCTGCTTTAACAGCTCGTCTTGTGGCAAGGCGACAGTTTGCCCTTGGCGCCGCTGCAGCACGGCGAGGTGACACTGCATCGCCTGCTCCTGTGCGCGCAGCTCGGCGATCTGCCGCTTCCTTAGCACCGTCGTCGGCACGCGGCCCTCCTTGCGCACAGCCGGCGCGTCTTTGTACGCACCTCCTTCTTCTATAGTATGTGTGGCCATTGCCCGGTCGGGATGCTGTCCAGGCACGTCCATGGCGGCGTTTGGAGGCAAGTTCATCGCCATTCTTGCGCGTCAATCGGTTGGGAAATGTGGGGTGGGGTGTTCTCGCCCAGCTTTGGAGCTCACCACGTTTATAATGTCCCCAACGTTAACATTATATGAATACATCGAGTGATTAGTGTTCAACTTGGTATTGAATCAATACTTCATAGCACTGGATTAAGAGAAAGAAAACATCTTCGTCCTCGATTCTTGCCAATCAAAACACAGTAAAACACTAACCTCCCTCCATCAACTCACGTTATAGAGCGTCGCCCGCATCGACTTGAGCATGACGTCTCCCCAGCGCACAATCCCGTCCTGGAGCTGCTTCATCGTCTGCACCGACAGCTCGAAGGGCGGGCGAGGGTGCCGAACGAAGCCTGCGCGCTGCAAAACAACGACAAGCTCTCCATCTTTTCCATTCGCCGAAGCAGGGACTTCCGCAGTGGATTGGGACTTGCGCCTCAACTCGGTGAGCAGAACCCCAGCCGAGACGTCCTTGCGGATCCTTTCGTGGGGCTGGTACGGGTAGAGATCATCTTCGTCCACCGCGATGGTCGACCCAATTGCATACGGCGCCTGCGTGTTCGCGTCGCCTCCCGGGAAGTACTGACCAAACGCGACCGCATTCATTTCGATCGTGGCGCCAGTCGCGTCCTTGGAGATGAGCCGGTGGTTTGAGGCCAGCGCGTCGCCGTCGACGCTGTCGTAGTCTTCTCGCAAGGTGATGTCGCCCAGCGTCTCCGAGATGCTGATCTCAATGTTGAACATGAAGAAGACGAGCGCGTCAAACACCTGGCGAAGCGACTGCACGCCCTCAAACTGCACGACCTCGTAGCGGAGGCAGCACGAGGAGCCGTCGGCGTCCTCGAAGCGCTCCTCTGAGAAGTGCGGCTTGCTCAGGTCCAGGTGCCGGCCGCGCGCGCTAATGTACTCGTACACACGCGCGAACTGGTCGTCTTTAAGCCCCAGGATAGTCTGCCGGCGCTGTTCTCGGTCCCGTGGGAGGTGCACTGGCGCACGCATTGGGTTGCCGTACTGGTTCTCCTTCAGACAACGACGTTGTCACAATGTTCAAAAACATCAGCAAACCAGACATGTAAGAGCAGAGGCTGTTTGGAAGACGTACGAGGCACTGGAGCATCATGGACTGGGTACTGGCCAGCGCGAGCTGCTGGCAAGCGATCGCGCGCTTTAAGCGGGCGTTCTGGAGCTCCGCCTCCGCCATACTCGTGTCCAGCGCACTACCCGTGGCATCTAACGACCCCAACCGCTTCTGCAGCACCAGCAACTGCGCCTCGAGCGCCTTCACCTGCGCGTGGAGCTCCTCTGCCTCCTCCTTCCGCAGCTTGTACGACGGCACGCGCTTCTTGGCCTCGTGCGGCGCGTCAACGAGCCCTTCGCCGGCGCTGAGCACGTGCTTCCGCTGGTTGCGCGGCGTGGCCATCGGCAAATTCCGAAATGGGGACGAGCGATTCCGAGCACGAAGTATTGGGTGATAATCGTGCTTTTCGGTGAATCACAATACGCCATATCAACTTTTCAACCAATCAAAAGACATATATGGTGTAATAGAGCTTCAACTTGAAGGGAGATTCTGTCTCCGAAACTGAAGCAGTGCCCAGTGGGCACTGCCTACACGGACCGCAATTGCGTTGGTGGACGCGATACCTGCCCGCCGCTCTGTTCTTGTCGCTTACCACGTCGATGACTGCTCCGCCCAGCGCCACGCGAAATCGGCGCCGGCGCTCTGGCGTGGCCCACCAGGAGTCCACGGACCGTGTTTGCATGCGGATGGATGGACACTCAGCACGCGCTCAGCACACGCAGCATCGGCATGACGTGGAGGTTCATAGGCGCCGCGCCGACCGGTGTTATGAACGTTGCGCCAGCCGCGTCCATGATGCATATAGCCGTCTTGGTTGTATCCATGCCAGCCGAAGCGCCCGCGTCCATGATGGCGGTGCGGGGCGTAGCCATATGCGCCGTATCCGCGCGGTCCGTGGCAACCGCCACGACCGAAGGGGAACCGCATAAGCGCTTGGGGAGACGGCGCTCCGGGAGCACTCTTGGTCGGTGCTTCTGTCGTCGAAGCAGGCTCAACCTCCGACGGCACGATGCCAGAACGGGGTCCTCGATAGAGACCCCGGAGCGAAGGGTCGACACCGCGTACTAGTCTGTTAGGGCGTCTGCGTGGATCGAAGGACGGTGGGCGACCGTTCTCCGACGGCAGTGACGGTGAGGCCGCGCGTGTAGCCTCAGCGCCCTTCGACGAGTCTTCCAACGCCTGCGCCATTGGTACAACGCGGTTGGCTTCTATCGACTAGCGAGCTGTCGCCGGCCAAGAAAATCGGGGAATGAGCCAGCAATGGGGTCATCTTGGTTGGCATTGCGATTACGTGGCGGTGGCAATAATCAAGGGCGTATAGTACCGGTATCCTGCAGTACGTGATGATGCGGTTTATCAGCTCCACTATTATCGTCAAGAATGATTGTCCATCTTGACGAATGTATGTACAGATTCAGCAACGCCACCAAGTCCAGAACAGAACATACGGGCACAGACGATGGAGACTGGGCTGACCGCGGACGACGTGTTGCTGCTCTCCGAGTGGGCGGCCAGCGCCGACAGGAGCACCAGCGGCAGCACTAGCGACGGGGTCGCAACGGAGAGCTCGGATACCCCGTTGACGCGCGATGGCGACACCTCCACCGCCGTCACGGACGACCTACAACTCTTCTTTGGTGTGATCGACGATGATGACCGCGAGTTGGCGGCGACCGACGCGCCGCGGCGCACGCGCAAGAAGCGACGCGCGACGTACCTCAGGACTAAAGTGAGTCTTTCTGCCGCTTTTGTTGCTGTTAGAACGAGCACCGGTTCATGATGGTCGTGTGTGCGTGTTGCTGGTGAACAGGAGGAGCGCGAGAGCTTGCAGGCGGAGATCGCGTCGCTCGAGTCGCGGCTGGCGGTGCTCAAGAAGCGCGCCGGCATCACGGGCGACGCTGGGATCGAGGCGACGGCGGTGAACAACATGCTCTTGCGCGGCGTGATCCACCAGCAGCAGATGACCATGGCCAACGTCCAGTCCATGATGACCAAGAGCGTGGTGAATCGTGTGCCACTTGCCATTTGACCGGAGCGGCTCCACATCTTCCTGTGCTAATCAGAAGTACCTATTGTGTGTTTGGTGTAGAACGTGCAACAGTTGCATCCGCTGTACATGTCGGTGCACCTGGGCAAGGAATGGCCCGCGCGTCGGCGGACCATGGAGTCGCTCAAGGTGACGAAGCTGCGCCGCGCGCTCCAGTACTTGACCGAGCGCTCACGCCACCACGACGAGCTGCTCCCGCACTCCTCGCAGGAGGTTTCGCAGGATTCTGAAGGGAACGTCATCTGTACGCAGTTTGACATCATGCAGTTCTCGGGCGTGCGCTCTCTGCGCGACGTCTTCGACGCGACCCACTACTTTTTCCTGAACGAAGAGATGGAGCTCTCGGAGCGACTCGGCCACCTCGCGATTCGGGATGACTACGACATTGTGGACGGCGTCGCGCTCAACTCGCGGATGTACTGGATCGACCATAACGGCGTCATGACTGAGTGGAACGCGGTGAGCTTCGCGCAGCTCTTTGACGGCGACGCAACCTTGAATGGGTGTCAGTGCGGCGTCCTGGTGACCGACAACGTCGACACAGACGCTTTGTACCCGTACCAGTCGGCGAGCCGCGTCCGGAAGGACCTGTCAGGCGCGATCGTGCTGACGGTGGCGAAGGGGACGCAGACAAGTGCGAACTCAACATCGGGCAGCGACACGAGCGCTGGCTGTTCAAAGGCGAGAGACGGCGGGCTAGTGGTGATCATGCGCCGCGCCGCAGTCATTAAGCTGCACCAGACGCACTTCCATCTCTCGCATGCAGCCAAGGAGACGCTGATCAAGGGCGTGTTTGGCTGGAACCAGGCCATGACGGACACCATTCGAGCCCAGCTGAGCTTGTCAAAGCCCGCTGGCCACTGAAGCCGTCGATTCCTGCATTGATGAATGGGTTTGAATGATCAAAGCTGAGTGAAATGTGTGATGCTCCGAGCGCAAACGAGCTTGCGATCCCAGTCCAAATGATACGGTAGGTGGCCAGACAGCACGCAACACTGATTCGACCTCTTTGGTCCACCAACTATGGTTTCATTGGAAGTGCTGGTGGTGGTGGATGGTACGTCGAGGACATCGACCGCACAATCGATGACAGATTGAATGGACGTGGCCGCCGATCGTCTTGCACAGGGTCATGTTGGGCGGACCCAATACGTATCGGAATCAGCGCGCACCATCTTCAAGGGCGACATCTACTTTTGAAGTATCGTACACATGGGACAGCGCGCCTTGGCCACCGCACGTTTCTATGTTCCAGGTCGTTCCCCAAAGTGTCTTGCACAATGTAAAGACAAGGTTATACTTGAAAACAGTATACTTTACGACGGTGCTGTCCCTATAATACTTTGTGTCGGGTGAGTCGGAAGGAGGAACCACAAGAAGGAAGCGGGCGAAAACAAGTAAGGCAGGCCGACACGATGCACGTTCGCGAGCGCGGCCAGGTGCTGGCGGTGGCGGTGCTGCTGTGCCACAAGCCGTGGCAGCAGCACGCGCGTCCGTACCCCGAGCCAGTGTCCCCCAACGGGTCGGAGACGTCGTGCGAGCCCGACAATGACAGCGAGGACGTGCCCATCTTGCTGCACTTCGTGGAGGCGCCGGTGGGGAAAGCGGCGGCCTCTGTTCCGACCAAGAGGCGCCGCGGACAGGCGGCGACAGATTACGGCCGTGAGGTGGCCGTAGTGACGGGCAAGAAGCGGCCGGCGCCAACCGCGGCCGACGGGAGCTGGCGTCGGGTCGGCAAGACGCGCACGTACACGGCGAGGAAGGTCAGGGATTATTAATTGCTCGGTCACTATGCTCTGGTGGTATTTACCAACATGGAGGCGGCTAACGCTGGACCTTGGGACTGCTTCTGACCGGTACAGACGGAGATTGACGCGCTGCTCGCGGAGCTGCCGGCGCTCGAGTCCTACGTGGACTACCTCAAGCAGCAGGCGGCGAACGCCCACAACCAGATCAACTCGACGCAGAAGCAGCAGCTCGTCAACTCGTGTCTCCGCGACAAGGCCCAGAGCCACGAGGCTGACATCGCCCGCGTACGCTCGGCGCTCTCGCACTACACAGTGAGGCTTCTTTTTTTTTGCCTAGTTCACGACACGAGACGCCCGCTTTGTACTGATCTGATCGCCGCCCTATATCCATTCAATCCACAGGCCCAGCAGGAGCAGCTCGTGCCGTTCGACTCGTTCATCCACTTGAGAAAGCACAAGACACAGCGGTTAGAGGACTTGCTAGCCGTCAAGCCGTGGATTCTACGGGAAGCGAGCCAGTTCATGAAGCACCGGCTCGAGTACACCGACCTGAGCGTGCCCAGCGTCGAGACTCACAGCTATGTGTCCCCTTCGGGGGACTACTGCATGCGCAAGCTGGTGGTGATGCCGCTCGAGGGCGTGACGGACGTTCGGCAGGTCTTTGACAAACTCAAACTCAGTCTGCTCCGCCTGGAAGAAATGATCTCGAAGGCCACCGGAGACGTCACCATCAGTGAGGAAGATATCCATTTGGAAGAGGGAGTCTCACAGCACCACTTGCTTCGCTGGACGCCGTCAGGATATCACGTGCAGTCCAACGAGGCCGTCTTCGACTGGTTTGACGAACGAAACTACGAGTTCGGCGACGGCAACGACTACGGCGTGGTCGCAGTCAACTCGGTAAACAAGGACGAGTTGTATCCCCACTGCCCCAGCGATAATCTACAGCAGGACACAGCCTCCGTGATCACAGTCCGCGCATACAAACGACCTGCAGCGAAAGATCCAGAGACCGGGGCGAAGACACATGCTCGGGTGGGCGTGGTGCTCACGCACTGCTGCTTCATCAAACTGCGCGGCACGACGCTACGCGTGGCGGCTGAAGACATGCAGGAGACGCTCGAGCGTGTGGCGCGCAGGGGAGACGTGCTGTTTCGGACTGTGCGGTCCGCCTTCGTCCCGTCGTTCGGCGTGCCCAGACCGAGTTCGCTCGACCCAGTCGTTTAGTCTCGAAGGCGATCGTCCGTCACATGAAAGTGCGCAGGACCGAGGGATCGCATAAAAGTGAAATGAAGACGTGTCAATGTTTGCTGACTACCGAGTAAATGCAAGAGCGTGTGTGACTCATGAAAAGCTGGTGGGTGCGTGAGTGCCGATCTCGAAGCTTCCAACGGCTTCGGAGTGGCCGTGATTGGCGTGTCCCAGTCGACTAGGGCTCATCAGTCGCGCTCCCCTTGACGTGGTCAGCAACCGAGCCGTCGACTGACGCCTGGACCGTGTCAAAGAGCAGGTTCCCTTCGTACACCAGTCGATCGCACGTCTCGCGCAGCTCGCGGGTCGAGATGGGCGTGTCTCCGCGGTGAAGCTTGACGAAGCTGTGGCGCGTCATCACCACGCCGTAGCGATTGCGGTTCTCTGGTCCGCGACGCTTTTCTTTCGCGCCGACGTCTTCACTCCCAGCAGCTTTGTGGGTGAGCGCGTAGGTCTTTACGACGATCGCGGACGTGATGTCGTAGCGGAGTCTGGTCTCCGGGGAGTATGGGTAGAGCTCGTCCTTGCCAACCGAGTTGACGACGATGACGCCCACGGCGCGCCCACCTCCAAACTCCTCGTCTTGCGCCTGGTAATCCGCGAAGGTGATGACGTTCGTCTCGGTCGTCAGTCCATTGGGCACGGTGCGCGTCTGGCGGCTTTGTACCGCGCTGGCTGGCGTGAAATCGCTCGCTTCCTCGCGCGTGGTCACGTCGCCAGTTGACTCGGTGATCATCACATCCGAGCGTGGGATGAAGAAGAGCAGCGCGTCAAAGACCTGCTTGACGCTCACCGATCCTTGGATGGGGAACACGCAGAACCTCTCGACGCAGCAGGCTTCCGAGCCGCACATGAACGAGCCATTCTCGGTCGACGGCACGCTGTAGTCCACGAACCACGTGCGCTCGCGCATGAAGCGCAATGCGTCGCGGAGCATCCGCGGGCGGAGAGTGGCGACGATGTGCGTGCGCTTGGCCATGTCGCGCGGCAGCTGGATGAACGTGTCCATCGGCACCATCCGCTCCTGCCGCGTCTACGAACAACGAACACCACCGAACGATGTCAGTGGTTGAGCACGGCCACTGTGGCTGTCCCATGCAGCAGCAACAGAGAACAGCCACGTTGATGTTGAAGGCGCGAGTGTCGACTGATGATAGAGTGATCGAGCGTACCCGGTACAGAGACATCGCTGACTGCAGTCGCGCGAGCGTGTATTGCTGCCGGTGGACGCTCTCACGCAGGCTCGAGTTGATCAGCCGGGTCTTTTGCAGCGAGTCCGTCTGGTTGTGCGCCTTGGCCGCTTGGTGCTTGAGGAACTCGACGTAGCCCTCCAGGTGCGGCAGCTCCTTCAACAGACGCGCAATCTCCATCTGCAACGGTGGAAGAGCCATGCACACAGGTTAATCAATGACGTTGAAGTGGTTTCTAGGAGTCGGTGGAGATCACCAAGTAGCGCACCTTGCGAGCCGTGTACGTCCGCACTCGAGTGGACATTGGCTTATCGTCCACCGCACTCGTCTCCTCCGTCTGATCGCCGACATCGACGGTACCAGCGCTGTGAGAGCCTGCTGCACCCTCGGTCTTGCTCTCTTGAGCTTGCTCCTTGTCGTCCACCTGCTCCTCCAGCTCGTTGCCGAGTACGCGCAGCAGCTCCATCATTTGCTCGTCCGGCAGCTCGTCAAGGCAGCCCGTGTCCAGGTCCGCCGAGTCTTCCAGCTTGAGAAACGGGAACAGCTCCGAGAAGTCGAGCGCCTCTGCATCGAGCCCGCTCATAGTGCCGTAAAGGTTAGAAGGCGCGTATCGTTCAGGGCGCAAGTAGAATTATGAGGCACGTCAACCGCAGGACGCACCCAGGTGAGCTCGACGCGATCGCCAAGCCCCCACTGCGTTCGAACACGCCACGAGATGAGCAGGATGAGACCAGTGCGGCTCCGTGGCGCTAGATCCTCTGCTTTGCCCCCGCCGCACGCGCGCCAACTGACTGGGCCGTGGAGGAAGGAAAGTGTCCGTTGGGACCCTTACATGGCATCCTTGCCCGCGATCTCTTGTTGTCTGAGATCGGTCGCCAGCAACACTGTTAGATCAGCTCATACACTACCGATTGCGGCACTTGGGCTCGCAACGCGGGTGTCTCGACGTCCTGCCGGTTGCGGCGAGCGCGAGTGCCGCCCAAGCTTATATAGTACGTCTATTACGAACGATGTTGACGTGTGCGCTGGCTGTCGCAATCCCCGCGGCGCCGTGTCGTCCGCGTGGCACCGCCGCGTTGACGTGAACGCCCACGTCCGCCCCTTGCGTCTCGGCCCGAAAAAGAAACACGCCACTGACTGACTGACTGACCGGGAGGAGCGCGAGCCTGCGAAATCTCGTCGGCAGGCGCGTCTCGCATGTGGTTCATCACTGACAGCGCGACATGAGTCTGCCCGGTAGATACACTTGATTTTTGTATGCTGCGACTGGCTGTGGGATACGGCGGCATGCTGACGAGCGTGTTATTACACGTACAGTACTTAAGTAAACACGGACGGAGCTTCAAGCGCGAGCCGATCGGTTCGAGAGTGCACATCGTCCCACTGCGCCGAGTTCGTGGCCAAGCGTACAGAACGGAGCGGAGATTACGTTTGGAACCCGCGACCGTCAGCGCTTGGAACGAACGCGGTGGCTGCACGTGAACGGAAAAGTTCGCCGCGTTCGGTCCTCGATCTCTAGACAGTGAGAGTATATGGAACTCACTTCCTTGCGGACCGGACCATGGCGATGCATTGGAGATCAATTTGCGACTGCACTGCTATGGTGTGGGAAGGCGTAAGGGTATTATAAGTCACGCTTGGAGCTGGACTGGCGAAATGCAGCCATTTGCGGGGTGGCGTGGCGGGTCGTTCTGCCTGGGCGTCGTTTGCGCTTTTGTTCTTTCGAGGTCCCCGGAGATCTCAGAAGTTGCGTCCGATCGCGATGATCCAGCCACCAGTCACCAAGGGAACGAAGTCTGCGCCAACTGACTGTTGTGGGTGAAGTTCCTCCCGGGGGCGGTGCCACGGCTCGGAAGGTGACTACACGGCGTCTCTAGCATGGGTTGGACGGTCATCCTAACTTGGACGGCCGTCCTCCAGAGATAGAGAGAGGGCTTCAAGTGGTTGTAGGGTACCACCGCGGTGTTTGAAGTGTCAATCCGAATGAGCCAAACACGAAGCATGGGGAACGCTAACTTATCGCCAAGGTTGTCGCCAGGATGGCATTTCCCGATCACTCACCCGCTGCGGCCTCTGAACGCTCAGGGTGGAAGATGAGTGACCTCTAAACGAGCGCTCGCTGTCGGTGACATGGCCGTAACGCGCGCGCGCCGCCAATCGCAGCGCCTTCGGGCGCCTCCAGCTCCATGTCATAGGCCGAAGGCACGGTGACGCGCCCACTCGACGCCTCGGTCCAGTGCAACAACATTCGGTCGAGACTAGTTGGGGCCGGCCACTGAGCTCATCTCATTCCCATTTACTGACTGGACCGCCCGGTTGAAGCTGCCGCCGTGCTTGGAACAGAATTTCTTCAACACCGGCGAGGAATTTGAATCTCCGACGCCGACGACGCGGCTTTTACGTTTTTCGTTTTTTTCAAGTCGAGATTTGCAGGGGCGACACCCCGTCAACATGAGCGCTTTCGACTATAAAACAGTAAATTTATAGATTTTATAAAATCAAGAGATTCAAGTTTCGAGTTTCGATTGGTAGTAAATTATATTTGGCCAGTCACGGGCGAGCACGGGACCTCGTCATGCGGTTAGGGTTTCGAAATCCAGAATATAACGTCAACACGATGAGAAAAGCGGGGACAATCACGACACAAAAAGATGCAGCCGGTTTACCTAGCCAAAAGTGTTACTTCTCACTTTACTCTATATATTTTATAGTACATGTCAACTTTAACAAACAGCCAGAGGCCGGTATCCTGCTGGACAGAAAACAAATCACTGGCGGGTGGGGCTTTACGCGACGGCACGGTACACCCAACAAAAAGAAGATGGGCCGCGCGTGCCCGGCGCGTCAAACGCGCTCGAACGGGTGCAAAGGCGCCACAGCAATCAATCCGGCGGCTCCCATTCCCACTCGCGAGCTTCACGGCGCGTGTGGTTTACAGCCCGCCCGGCCACGGCCTCGCGGGTCTCAGGCTCAAGCTCAAGTGCAAGCGCAAGCTGCACGTTGCGCTGGCTGGCTGTCCACGGGTAGGACCGACCACTTTCCAAAAAGCTCCTTCACACACCAATACTTGGCGCCTTGAAGCCCGAGGAGGAGATCCTGAGCATGAGCGCCATATCTATGGACCTGGTGCACTACGACGCGTTCGAGGAGCTGCCGCTGTTCGAGGACACGGACGGCACGAGCAGCGACGTGGACAGCGTGCTGGACGCCGTGGGGCTGCTGTCGCCGTCGGACGTCTGGGTCCAGGACATGGACTTTGATGCCGACACGCCGCTCGACGGACTCGCGGTCGTGGATCAGCTGTCACGGCCCGCAGACGAGTGGACGCGCCGCCGAGCGGCTGCTCCGCGCGCGGCCAAGGCCAGCCACGGCAGCATGAAGCCCAAGGCCAAGAAGGCGGCCGCGGTGGTGATGAAGCCCAGCGGCGCGGACTCCCCGCCGCCGCTGCGGATGCGGACGTACACTGCGCGCAAGGTACGGCGTTCAATGGCGAGTCTTAGTGGCCGTTGCAGCTTCAAAGGTGTGCTAACGGAGGGTTGGACATGTTGGTCGACAACAGAACGAGATCGAGCGGCTGGCGGCCGAGCTGCCGCAGCTGGAGGCGTACGTGGACTACCTGAAGCAGCAGGCGGTGCGACAGAGCGGCAAGCAGTCGTCGGTGGACAAGCAGCGGCTCGTCAACTCCAAGTTGCGCGAGCTGGCGCACCGGCAGCAGTTCTCGGTCGCGCGCGTGCTGTCAGCCATGTCGCGCTTCTCGACGCAGCAGTCGCAGATGCTGCCGCTGGACCGCGCGATCCACCTCCCGAAGGACGCCGGCGGGCGAGCGAAGGTGCTGTCGAACCTGCGTGGCCGGGTACTACGCGATGCCCGCGCGTTCATGAAGGAGCGCACGAGCTACTTGGACGCGGACGCGCTCCCTTGCCACGAGCAGTCGTCGCACGTGACGACGGAGGGCGACTCGTGCTGCACCGAGTTCGCTGCGCAGCGCTTCGAAGGCGCCACGAGCGTCAAGGCCGTATACGACGCCTTCCGCGTGATCCTCTCGAAGCAGGACGTGCTCATCTCAGAGATCACGGGCGACTGCACCGTGTGTGAAGGACTCGACGCGTTTCCGGAGCTGGTGAAGCGCGGGATCGCCCACCACCGGCTCGTGTGCTCGGCGCCCGGCGGTCTGCTCGTCGAGTCCAATGGCGTGCTCTTTTCGGAGTACCGCCCACGAGATGAAGATGCTTGCGACGACGACTCGGCTGACGGGCAAGAACAAGCGACGTTCGTTCTCCATGCCGTTGAAAAGGATGAACTGCACCCTTACGTGGCCGAGCAGCAGCTGCGTCTGGACGTGACCTCCATCATCACGATCACGACGAGGAAGTTCTCGACTGGCGGTAGCCTCATGGACCCTTCCAATGCCAGCCATACGACCTCACATAGTGACGAGAAGACCGAAGTGGTGGTCGCCCGGAGCAGCTTCAACAAGCTGCACCGGACAGACCTGGCCGTGTCGCCGGCGGAGATGAGGTTGACGCGCGACCGGCTAATGCAGCAGGGGCCCGTCCTCGTGGAGTCCGTCGCGGCGCTGCTGGCGCAGCAGGGGTGAACATGTGCGGTTCGTGATATCCTGTTCCTGTATATTATTGCGCGACCAGCCCTGGCTTCGAGCGGAGACAACGTTGGCCATCAAGAGCGGTCCAAGAAGACGATTATCTGTGAAGACGAAAGGACCAAACAAGCGCCACTGGGCAACCGAGGTCAACGCCTAAGGGCGGTGACGTTGTCGATGATTCGACAGCCGCCATTCTCCCCGGGCCAGCCCTCACAGTGGCGTGCTCCAGTGGCAGTGCCTCCAGTGGTGGTCCGACAACATGTCGTTCGTGGTGTGCCGTGCGTGGTTGACATGCAAGCCCGACAAGAAAGAGCGCCGTGTGCTCTCCATCCATCTTAAACTTATAAATAATCGCCTTCGAGCTCCTTCTGTATCGATTCGCCTCCAAGTCTCGCATGCATCCCAGTCCTTCGCCCCTATTGTGGCGTCAGCGATTCTCTCACAACTTCACCATGGTCGCAACCGAGTCGGCCGCTTTCCAATCCCTCAGCGTCGCGTTCCAGCGGAAGGGCATCGTCGCTGGCCCCGCGTTCGACCTCGCGCCACCAGTGCAATCGCTCGTTGACGCGCTCAAGACCCGCTGCGACCAGGTTTTATCCAACAACGCATCCAACTCGCAGCGTCCGAACAACACAGCCTCGACTCGCGAGCTCTATTCGAACATCCAGCTCTGGAAGGAGCGGTCGTTGCATCAGACGCTCCAAGTCATCGACGCCGTGGCCCGCGGGTCGCCAACCAACACCAGCGTGCTTCATGAAAGCCACATCCAGGCGATTGAGCTGCACGAGCAAGCCGCCAAGGAGCTGTTCGATCTCGTGGTGAGCTTTCTCCAGCGCACTGCAGCCTTGCTCGACCTCCAGCTCGACGAGTTCGCTTCTGAGTTGGCTGGAGTGCTCAACGAGCTCATCAAGCCCGAGCTGGAAGAGCAGCTTGATCACGAGCGGATGATCGTTGGGCGACTCGTGGAGCAGAAACTGCAGCTTGAACGCGCCAAGGACGAGCTACAAACCTCGCATGACAGCCTTAATGCCCGGCTTGACGCGATTGAAAACGCACTAACGGGAGGCGGGGACGCCATTCTGTGTAACAAGCTCCGCGGATGAGTCCGGCAGCTCGCTGTGTCGGAGAAGGAGCTGCGCGAGCGTGTCGAGAGCTTGATGGTCGAACGCGACACGTGCAAGTGGGAGACGACTCGGTTGCAGCAAAAGCTCCAAGACATGCAGCACACCATCAACTTGACGTGCGCCATGCACGAGAAGGAGACCAAGCAGCTTGTGGCGCTCGCGCACATGAACTACGAGCAGGTGTCGCGTGTCATGAAGGCGTCGTCGCCGTCGTCCTCAGCGTGCGATCCTGTGACCGCATACGACTCGAACTCGGGCCGCACTGTTGTCTACCAAAGCAGTGCCGCCGCCTCAAGCACTCAGCCGTCCTGTTCGCCCTCAAGAACTCGGCTCGCAACGATCCAGAAGCCATCCCCGCCTTGTTCACCGAACCAGAAACGCCGGTTGCAAGACACCAGTGTGTTTACCAACGGGAGTGCAGCAAATACCGGCTCGCCATCGCCGTCGCCGCGTGCCCGATCAGCTGCGTCCACGCTGCCAAGCTCGAGTCCGAAAGGGGAGGTGATACGACCGTTCGTGCCGCAGACACCTGCTTCATCTCCTCGGTCTGAAGGCAGGTCGCCGTCACACTAACGGCAGCGATACAAGCTCCGACGGTTTGCCTTCACTCAGATTTGACGAGAAACGGGACTTCGGAGCATCCAAACTCGCTCTGAGGCGATCAAGTTCACCAGCTGCATCGACAGAGAAGAAAGATGCCTGCAGTCTGGTCTCATGGGGCGAAGTGATGGGGCGGTGGCTTGCGGAGCCCGCATACTTCCCGTACACTTGGTAATTCAGATCTGGCATTGACGAGCTTGACAGCTTGTCCGCCGATTCGAGTTCTGCTGTCGCCTGAGCTGGTGAAGCACTCGCGCCATGGTCGACCAACCCAGTCGAGGTTACGCCCGCGGGAGCAGTCGAGATGTTCCGATCCAATGCGTCGTTGGCGAACCGCAACTGGTGGTCGCGCTCTCGCTTCAGCTGCTTCCAATGGCCCGCCCGCGCGGTGCTGAACGCGCGCACGGTCGACACAAATTCTTCCTGGAAGTGATCAGCCTCAGCGATGCGGACTCGAAGCCCGTCCGCGAGGAACTGGTTCTCGACGCGCTGCAGCTCTCGCACTCGGAGCTGCTGCTTCTTCTGCTCTTCAGCGCGTAGTCGGTCGCCAAACTCACGTGCCGCCAGCGAGAAGTGCTTCTTGTGCTTCTTGGGGTACACGATGCCATGTGTGACGGCAAGCTCGGGATGCTGGCCAGCAGTGACTTCCGCGATCAGAGATGCCGGGGCCAGCTTCTTGGCATTTTGAGGCCGGATCGACCGCGAAGCAGTAGTGAGCGACGCCGGTGCTGGTGCCGTCGCTGCTCTTGAGCCGTCTTCTTGGGTCGGCTTGCTGCGGGAGACTGCGACCGCTTCGAGAGCTTTCGTCGCGCGCTTCTGGCTGCGCTTGGCGCGCGTGAACTCGTAAATATACTCGGCCAGGTCCGTTTTGAGCTCCATCAGCTCGCTCTCCGCGTCTGCGAGCCGAACCGTGGCGGTCGCGAGCTCGCCTAACACCGCTCCGTGCCGCTTCTGGTACCGATCGCGGTCCGCTAGTGCGAAATTGCGCTGCGACTCGGCGATAGCGGCGGCCACTTCTGCGCGCTGCCAGTTATATGCGGCTTGCTCTTGCTGGGCGACGGATTCCTGCATCTTGGACAAGATTTCATTGCGGTGAGCCAGTAAATCGCGTGCGTCGTGCTCTGCCCTCTCTCGCGCGCTTTCAGCATTAGCTTTGTCCACCAGCGCGCCTTGGAGCTCGCCCTTCAAGAGCTCGACAGTCTGTTGCGTCTCATGGAGTGTCGAAGTCAGATCTGACGCTTGTTGCCGAGAGTCTTCCAATCGACGAGCAGTCAGCAAGTGCGCGCTCTTTTCCTCTTCAAGAGTTCTCTCCAGCGTGTGGACGTCGTCAGCTAGCGACTCGCACTGTGTGTTCCTTTCGTCATACCGCCCTTGCAGATGCGCAATCTTCAGATTTGCGTCCTCCAAGCCTGCTTGCAGCAGCCCGAGCTTGTCTTCCCACACACTGCTGCCCCACGGAGTCGAATCACCTCCGCGACGGCCGAGTGGCCCCAGTGCACGGCCAGATCGAGCGCCGTGCACCCAGCCGCGTTCTTGGTCTTCAAACTCGCGCCGGCGCTCAGTAGCAGCTTGACGATGTCCATCCGACCCCAGAAGCTGGCGAGGTGCAGCAGCGTCTGTCCGCCAGCGTCAAAGTGGTCGACGTCGATGCCAGCAAATGAAAGCAGTTCCACCACGCGTGAGCGGTCATTGTCGAAGATCGCGTCGCGGAGCAGATCGTAGTGGCTCTCGTCGACAGGCCTCTCTTGTGGCTAACTACTGTACCGCAGCACAATGCGACCCTGCCCTGAACTCTCTTGAACGATAGATTAGCAGGTGCTCGTTCGAGCCTCCATGGCTAGATTAACTAGATGTGTGCCCACGGCAGACGTTCGTACTGGCCGTGGGTCTTCACGGTACGTGCTCAGAGAGCGAACCGGCCCAACGCTCGACGGAGAGGCCGACTATTTTGGTCCCCTCCATTGCCAGTGGAGAGCGAAAATGGCGGTAACGGATCCCATTTTTGCGCTGTTTTGAGAGTCCAGGCGTGGGGCAACGGCGAGGGTTTAGCGCAAGGCTGTTGCTGCTAGCTGTGGAGGCCAGGAGGTTGGTCTCCATATCGCAAGTGCTCGAGTGCAGTAGTGCCAGTGCTGACCCAAGTTCGACCAAACACGCAGCACCCAAGAGCAGACGATGGCTGAAGATGACACCGTCGGCGACTTCGCCAACCGGCTCCAGCACGAGTTTGAGGACCACGACTCGGACGCGAGCGACATGATGGAGTCGCAGGACTGGTTCGTCAACGACAAGCGAGAGGACGAGCGCGCGCCGTCGCCGACCGTCAAGGAAAACGATGGCGTTGGAGCGGCTGCGGTGGTCTCGCTCAGTAGTGTGGCGTCGCCAGCGTCAAAGGCGACTGTCTCGCAGGCGACCTCCAATACTGCCGAGACGCCCGAGGTGCGTGAGCCGCCGTCGCCAAGGTAGTCTCATATCAGTCAGTCACACGAAATGCTTAACTGGAGGTTCTATTGGTCGATTTGCTTGGCAGGATCTGGACGATGGTGTCAAGAGCACGGAGCGGACGGCGTTCCTCCACTACATCCCACCGACATTTGGGATTCTAGTCATGGAGCTCGGCACCGGCGAACAGGTTCCTCGCTGTGGCGCCAAACGGCTTGGTTGAAGCTGTGATAAAAGCTCTCTGACCGCACTTTTCGATGTGGGTGCAGGTCATGCAGCGTCGCTACGGCTCGCGCTTCTTCCGGTTCTACATCCCCCAGGTGCACGACAGCCAGACGGACTTTTGTCTGTTTGCCCGCAAGCGACCCAACAAGCACAAGATCCGCTTTAGGTGAGTGGTTCACCGGCATGACACCCGTCACAACTTCGCGACCGGGAGCGTAACGCGTTCTTGCGATGCGGATGCAGCTTGGACGAGTTCGCCATGTCCAAGTGGAACAACCCGTGCTACGGCGGCAAAATCGTCATGACGCCCACGGCCAAGGCCAAGCGGTACAAGCTCACCGTACCCAAGAACGCGTCGCGCGTGCAGTTCGACATTGAGCAGGAGGCGCGGAAGCAGGAGCTCGTCGTGCGACTCAACGCGCAGGTGAACCTGTTGAGACCACACGGATGATGATGGGCATGGTTAACAGACCATTTTCTTCCCCTGGCCACAGACCAAGCGGTTCCACTTGTTTCGGAGCCGGTCCGCTGCTGCGGACGCCACGGGCGGAGAAGTCTACCGCTCGCTCATTCAGGTATGATGATTGATTGACCAGTCTGCTGTGCTTGTGAGGGGAATGTTGTTTGACGCATATGGAGTGGATGGACGCTCCCTCGTCTAGAAATTCATCAACCCGATCGTGGAGATCCGCTGCGCCAAGTCCAGCACGACCCTGTTCAAGATTGAGAAAGAAGGCGTACGTGTGCTTTCCCTTGCTTCTTACCTTGTTACTGTCTCAGGGCGGAGACTAACCACGCATGCGTGTCGATCCAACAGGACGTTGGGTCCGAGAAATACATCGTCACCTACGCGCGGCCGTTCTCGCTGTTCGTCAGGTACAACGTCGGTTTCCTTGTCTGATTTTCGTGGCCTGCAGCTAATACGGAGCTGTCGACGCGTCGATGATTCACCATGGCGATCTCGTTGCAGCTGCTGTCTTGCCGTCGCTGTCGAGAGCCACCAATTGGAGTGAACCGCAGAAGAGCGAGCCTATGACGACACGCGATCTCTGCTACAACCGATCAACGACACACGCTCGACAGAGCGAAATCTGCATTTCAAACAGGCTGTTGTTACATCTGAAGCTTGCAGAGCCCCACACACTCATTCCAATGTGAGCAGCGTGCGCTCGCACCGCTGCAGTAGTTCACGCCTTGCAACTCTTCCACGCACTGCTCGATGCTGTTGTCGTCCTAGACAGACCCGGACAGCCTCAGTACGCCGCCGGATTGGCTTTGAGAGCTCTTGTTTCACGTCCCGCAGCTGGCTTTTGCAGCGACTAGCTGATGTTCATCATCATCTCAATGCCACGTAGCGACCGCACCATGTTCTTGATGCCAACGTCCCATTGACAGAGCTCGGCGAGCAGAATCGCCACGTTCTCCCGTGCAAGGCCATCTGGGAGGCGCTGCAAAGCAGTCACGAGCACCTTGAGGCTCTTCTCATCAGCGAACGATTCATGGTCGTCTGGGTGATGGTCTCCTTCGAGGGCGATCAAAACCTTGACAATGTTGCCAACCAGGCGCTCCATGCTGCCTCCGCTGGCTTTTGTCTCTGACTGGGGCTGTTTCCGATAGACGTTCTGGTCGTTCGCGAGCTCGATGGCTCGGAAGAGCAACGGTAGTGCATGCTTGTCGCGGAAAAGTACGCGCACGTTGGGCAAGTACGCGCACCACCCAAAATGACACCACACCTGCGCGCACGCTTGCCAGATCTCATCCGATACGGCGACGCGGCTCTTGTGGCTCGCTAAAGCTTGCTCGCAGACCCGAAAGAGCTCACGCAGCACGGCGTCCTCGCTCATCAGCTCTTGGCAGCGAGTCACGCGCTCGCTCCTTTCGGCAACGCGCGAGACGACATGCAGGCGACAGAGCAAACTCGCAGCGCGCGACAAGACATAGACCGACTGAGCGAACGTTTCGGGCTGCATGTGCGCGAAGATCTGGTGTAGTGCTTCAACCGTGTCCATCTCCAGCAGGTCCCGCTCTCGCACGTGGGAGTTTTCCTGGAACGACAGGTTGAGAAGAGCTGCTAGAGCGCGCTCAGACAACGTGTAGTCCACGGAGGCGGTCGACGTGGTGGTGTAGCCACGGTGCGCGATCAACAGCAGGCTCTTCGCCAGCGATTGTCGCTCCTTCTCGTGAGTGCTCATTTCTACTGCGGCTCGGAATGCCTGGCTCGTGGTCATATTGGTCAAGAAGCCAAGCAGGTTGCTTAGCGTCGGGGATTCAGTGCCAGCATGCACTTCGACTGCCCGAGCAACGGCCACAACGCGCTCACTCGTCTGTTCCGAGGACATGAGAGCGTTGATTCCCGGTGCGTCGTTGCTGATGGTGAAGCAAATACTGGAAGCGGAGATCGCGCGACTCCGCATTGCAAGTGCGTCTCTTTGGGAAACGTTGTTGTCAGCTGGGTCGCCTCGAAGGATCCGGAGAAGCGTTGTCAGGCATGGCTGGGACGCAATGACCGCTTGCTTCCACGCCTTCGAGTCGATAGCCTCTTCCACCACGCGGATGAGACTCGCCTGGACCGTCGGCGACTCCAAGAGCGACCCCAACCAGTACGAAGCACCGGGAGATTTTGGGCTTGCCCGCATCTCTCCTAGAGACGTCAGCACCGCATCTCGAAACTTTCTCTGGCGAAACAGCACGACTTGGTTCCGCGGCGTGTTCGCTAGGGCAGCAGCTACGCAGTTCAGCATGGCGCTCACGATCAACTCGCAGTCGTCTTTGCTCGTTGGTGCCTTCGTTTTGACTTCAGTATCCACTGCAGTTGAACCGGTTGATACAGTCACAGCATCGAAGACAGAGCAGAGACGGTCGCAGAGCTTGAACAGCTCTCCAGAAGTGCGCAGCTGGTCACGGACGTGTTCGTTGCGCTCGATCAATGGCAGCACAAGATCGTACGCAGCCCATTCCCATGAGATGTTGACAACATCGTTGCTCTTCTCATCGGGGGCGTCGTCCTTCGTGCTGCCGGAACTGTCCTGGTTACTATTCTACGGCTTGCTGGGGGGAATTACACCGCCTTGCTGGTCCATTTTCTGCATCAGCTCCTGCACGAATCGTAGCTCCTCCACTGCCACGGAACTCAATTTTGCAGTCGCTTTCGAGTCTCCTCGGACCGCTGAATCAAGTGTGCTACTTGTCATCGCGTCTTCGTAGTCACCGACGATGATCGAGTGCTGTTCCACGACGTCTGGGTTCTCTGGGTCGAGCACCAGCGCCTTCCACATGTCCTCGGCGGCCTTTTTCAGCTTCTTTTGCCGATGCCAAACGGTTGCGCGTCGAGAAAGCGCCTTGACGTGGTTAGGATCGATGAACAGCGCTCGCGAGCAGAACTCCACGCAGTCGTCGTATTGTCCTAGGCGCAAGTAGCTCTGCGCAATGTTTGCAAGCACCGCAACGTTGAACGGCGCGAGCTCCAGCGCTTTTATGTAGCTCCCGATCGCGTCCTCGTACTTCCGGCGCTTGTAGCTCGAGTTGCCTTGACTCTTCAGCTCTGATCAAGCATCAGGGTCCTCACATTCAGTCCGTGTCATGCATCGTACCATAGAGCAACAAGGCTTCCCACTTACTCTCAGCATCTCGCTCCTTCTGTTTCTGCGACCGCTGCCGATCCTCCAGATCCTGCTTGAATTGGTTGCAGAACTCGGGGTTGTTGGCCTCGAACTCGCGGTTGCGAAGCTTCTCGAGCTCGGCCTCGCGCTCCGCCCGCTCCTCCCGCGACACGGGGTCCTCCGGCACCCAGCTCGCCCACATCGAGTAGTCGTTGGCGTCGCGCGCCTTATACGCCGCCAGCACGCGGTTGGCCCACAGCGCGCCTTTGCTGGCCCCGTCAGCGTTGCTGTTGTTGTTGCCGCCATCATCATGACCCTGCTCGAGTGATTGGCGCAGCTTGGCCTTGTGCCACCACTTGTCGTGCTCCTCTTGCTTGGCGCGGCGCTTCTTCTCCTCCTCGCGCCGCCGCCGCTCCTCCTCCTTCCGCTCGCGCTCCTTTCGCTCCATTTCCTCCTGCTCGGGCGTTTTGAATCCCGGGATCTGCCCAACACCGCTTATGTTAGCCGCAAATACTCGGACAATGGGCCGAGGAGCTCGCATACCTTGCACTTGGCCGGGTCGAACGTTCCGTTCTTGATCTCCTCCATCGCCTTGGCGATCTACAGACGCGGTAAGACGCCGCATTCGACTACTGTAAGCCCATGTCCTGACTTGTGAGGTACCTGAACGCAAATGCGCACCATGTCCATGCGGCTGGCAAAGTCCTCGACGTCGTCGCTCGCGATGCCCGTGCGCCGCTCCATGTCAAACATGCTCATCGGATCCATAGTCGACCTCTGCCTCTTGCAATTCTCCCGGTGACCACGTGTCTGGTGATGCGCCTTCGAGAGTGGAGAGTGCCCAAGCGATCGCGTCGCTTCCCATTGCTTCATTATCGCTCGGCGTCTCTTCGGCTTTCCACGACCTCTCAAGATCGCACATCATGTGCCGTTTAGTGACGTGTCATTAAAACTCAAGAGTGACATGTCACTACGGTACGTTTACCCCCGACTTCCAACGGCGACCAACAACCAGACGGGTTGTTGGACTTGCGTCATGGCGGACGTCGACGCCGCCGCCGCTGCGCTTACCGCGTTGACCATCGACCCGATCGCTGCCGCTTCTCCTTCTCAATGTGAGGAGGATGTTTACCACGAGGGCGTCGCGTGCGAGGTGTCGGAGGAGGAGGTCGCGCTGATCCGCGAGGAGCTCGGGTACGTGCCGAGCAACCTCGTGCGCGTGCGTGCGTCCGCGCCCACGACCGACTGCGACGGCAAGGAGCAGCAACAGCAAAAGCAGCGATGGCACCCGGCCGTGCTGCAGCTGTACCCGTTGCGCAACGCCGAGAGTGCGCACAAGAAGCGACAGCGCGCCGTCGTGGAGCCCTTCCCGACCATCTACTGGCTGGCGTCGCGCGAGCTCAAGGCCAAGGTGTCGGTGCTCGAGGACCGGCGCTACGTGCAGATCCTCGAGGGCCGGATGGTCGCCAGCGACAGCGCGCGGACGGTAAGCTGGCATCGCTTGTAGTGCCTGAACGACGTGCACCGGTGGGAAGAGGCTAATGGACCTCGTCACATGATGCTGATGTTGATGATGTCGATGGCAGCGCATGGCCGAATGTCACGCGGCGTATGCTCGCGAGCGCTGGAGCATGCTGACGCTGCACGATCGCGAGCTGGTGGAGCGCCGGAGATGGGACCGCGCGCTTCGCGACGTCGGCGTCGCCGGCATCCGCAACTTTGCGTCGGTCAAGTGCCTGCACACGCACTACGCGCACTTCCTGGCCACGGGCAACAACCTCATCGGCGAGTGGGTGCACGAGCTGCTGAGCAGCTCCGCTGGCGACAACGACACTGTAGAGACGCAGACGAGCAGCACGACGTCTTCGGACGCTGGAGAGTGAACGAGGCCTGCATGCATGCATGTCAGTGTTGCAAAAGCGAGCACGTGTCGGTTTATTACGGAGAATCGATCAAAAAGGAACCTGCCATCCACTCGTCCGCACTAGATACTCATCCCAACACAGACTTCCCCTTCCAGCTATACCTAGCATAATGAAGTAGTCGTTGTTTCTAAGAGCCCTACCGTCACGAGCTAGCAGTTCGACGCACCACACCAGTCTTGATGGAGACAACGCGTTGCTAGCACTTACAGCACACCACAGCAGTCGCCCCTGTGCTGCGGCGGGTCCACCGCGGTCGCGTCTATGGAGAACCTGCTACCGGCGCTCGAGGTTTTCCGCACCTGCTGGTTCGCGTAGTCAAAATTATCCAGGATCGTCGTCGCCGTCAGCGCGAACGCCTGCCCAGTTTTGCAATTGGTCACACAGGGATTAGCGTCTTGGCGTTGGCTCACGGTCACTTTCTACATCAAGTCAGAACCAAGCCCACCTGCTCGACATTGACGGCTGTCTTGGCTGACGCCTCGATGAAGTACAGGCCGTGGGCCTGCGCCCACTCGCGGCCCTCGGCTTCAGTGACCTCGCGTTCCCTGCGCAATGTCAGCCACGAACAGCGTCAGTCGGCAAATTGATACAATTGCGGGGGCAAGCATTCCCCGACCACAGACCTTGCGGGGAGGTCGCACTTCATGCCGACGACCATGATCTCGATCTCGTCGTTGTGGCAGTTCTGGTAGCACTCGTGCAGCCACCGCCCGAGGTGCTCGAAGCTCTCTCTCCTGTTACGACGAAAATGAGATCATTGGGATCCAGACCAAAAAGACACTCGACACGACAGCAAAGCACTCACTTGCCCACGTCGTACACGAGCAGCGCGCCGTCCGCGCCGCGGTAATACGAGCGTGTGATGGAGAGGAAGGTCTCCTGGCCGGCCGTGTCCCAGATCTCGAGCTTGACCTTGCGCCCGTCGAGCTCCAGCAACTTGGCGCCGAACTCGACGCCGATCGTCAGGTCGTGGATCGGCTGGAAGTGCTGCTCCGTGAACTGCAGCAACAGCGACGACTTGCCCACCTCTGTCGCCGTTACCATCACAGACGCGCAGGTTAGACTAAATGGATCCATAAATCTCCTCGCTGTGGAGAGCGGAGCCGCACCCGAGTCACCGATGATGATGTACTTGAGCGTCACGAACACCATGGCGCCGCCGACAACCTCCTCCTCCTCCTTTACTGTTCTATTCTGTTCTGTAGCGTCTCCGGATCGCCTGCTTCCCTTCTTCCGCCCTTGAGCGCGCCGTGTTCTCGCCGTCCGCCACCTTTTCTTTTGCTCCTTGAAGCGGCGTGAGTCCAAAAAATAAAGAAAATCTAAGCGGGTCAGGATCGTTTCTATAGTCCTGTTTAAATGTATATGAATCGACATTTTAGCTCAATTGAACCACCAGTATGCATCGACTAAAACGGACCATGAACGTGATTTTTTGGTTTTCGGGCCATCCCTGCCGTGAAAAAATCATGAGTGCCAGCTCTGTACGGCCAGTTTTGGCTCCAAAATAACCCTGATCTGGATATTGAGTGATAGTAGGCAGCATAACGGACAAAACGGTCCGACCACATGTGTATCCATTCGCGACATTCGAACTTACTATAAAGTTCGCACATTTATTAGCGAGTCCACTGACATACGTTATCTAGAAGTTGCTGTAAGTGAATGCCCAACCACAAGAACTTGCCGACCACCTCAAAAGCTACCCAAAACAATTGGTTTCGCCCCAAAATAAGGAGTCCGTGGCCGCCTCAAACCAGCAGGCCACCCAACACCAGAACATGGCGCTGCCTCACATCGCAAAAAGATCGACCAGCTCCACGCCGTGAGCTCGCTAGCAAGCAGACAGGATCAGACAGGAACGAACAGGATGGTGCGCGCGCTGGCCATGAACATGCTCAAGTCGGCTGCGGGCCGCCGCAACGCGCGCCTGGCGCGGGGCTTTGCGTCGTCCACGAACGACAAGCTCGCGTCGCTCTGCGGCAAGGACTTCATGTCGACCGCGCAGCTCTCGTACGTTCGCCTTGCCTTCCTGCCACGCGCTGGTTCCTTCCTAGTGTGCGGATCGCTAGGCTCACGTTGCGGATGGTGTTGCTATCACGTGCAGGACGGACGAACTCCTGGGGCTGATCGAGAAGGCGCAGGAGTTCAAGGCGACTTACTCGAACCCGGCGACCAAGTCCACCGCGCCCAAGGTGCTGTTGCTGCGCGGCCAATGCGTATGGATCCTTTATAGGGCGCTTTGGGTCGAACTGACGTGTGCCTCGTGCTGTTTTATTGCTGTGCGCTGTAGCCCTTGACGGGCGAGATCTGCTCGATGATCTTCCAGAAGCGCTCGACGCGCACGCGGTGCGTGGCTGTTGCTTGTATCAATGGCTATCGCTGTCGAGAGGAATGCCACAAAGCTAACAACCACCGACCACCTCTGTATGTGTAGGATCTCGAGCGAGGTGGGCATGCACCTGCTCGGCGGAAAGGCGCTGTTCCTGTCTTCGGACGACATCCAGCTCGGCGTAAACGAGACGCTCAAGGTCGGTCAATGAGGGCAGCAGCCTCCAATAGTCAGTGCTTCCTTGGGACGGCCCAGTATCTAACGGGGCGTGATTTGGTTGTCCAGGACACGGCGCTGGTGCTCTCGCGCTTCAACAGCATCATCTTAGCGCGCGTGTACGCGCATAAGGACGTGCAGGAGCTCGCTGAGCTGTCCAGCGTTCCCGGTGAGTACTGAACTGTGACCTCGCCGCTTCGTGTCATGCGTGTGTTCTGACCGTGCAAGTGTTCTTTTGGTGCGCAATGCAGTCATCAATGCGCTGTCGGAGAAATACCACCCACTGCAGATGCTCGCCGACTACATGACCGTCAAGGTGCGTCCACCTTCACATCGTCATTAGATTCAGTATCGCGTAGGGTGTTGTCCTAACTTGTTTATCATTGACCTTTGCAGGAGCACTTTGGCAAGCTCGAGGGTCTGACGTTCTCCTGGGTGGGCGACGGCAACAATGTGCTGCATGACTACATGCTTGCGGCCCCGAAAGTCGGTACGGTGCCTAGAAACTCTTCAATATTGCAACTAGCTCAAAATTAGAGGGCCGGCAATCTCCTCAACATCGTCAATTGTGGTTGTGCAGGCGCCAACATCCAGATCGCGACGCCTGTCGGCTACGAACCGGATGCGGACGTCCTCGAGGAAACGAAGCGCCTGGCCAAGGTATTTTGACCTGTTGACTCCAGTGATGAATGCGACCTGCGCGTCTGATCGAGGGGTCTACTTGTATTTCGACAGATTGCGGGCACCAAGGTGCTGACGACGACGAACCCCAACGAGGCAGTCAAGAACGCCAATGTGGTCGCCACGGACACGTGGATCAGGTTCGTTTACGCGATAATGTCGTGGTCGAAGCGGAAGGCGCCTGAGAAATTGATCTCTAACATGTCATCGTTAACTTGTTGAACTTGACAGCATGGGCCAGGAGGAGGAGTCGCAGGTGCGTCTCCGCCACTTCGCGGGCTACGAGGTGACCAACAAGATGCTGGAGGCGGCCGACAAGGACCACGTGTTCCTCCACTGCCTGCCCCGCCACCAGGAGGAGGTGCACGACGAGGTACGGCTCAAAACCTTTCCTCAATGCCGCCACCACTCAGACGTTGACTGTCTAACGTTTTGCTCTTAAATCCCCACTTTCGCCCCTGTGAAGGTGTTCTACTCGGACAAATCGCTCGTCTTCGACGAGGCGGAGAACCGCCTTTGGACCGTGATGGCCGTCTACGCCTCGCTGCTCGGCAAGTTTTAGGCCATCTAAGATTGTGTTGATCGGCACGTAACCAAGCTCGTCTCAACGATAAGCGCAATTTCCAATCGATGCGCACAAGGTCTTGATACTGCAGTGAGCATGTTTGACTGCCATTCGAAGTATGGGCGCGTGTTTATCATGGCATGAGCAGTCCAGCCCTTTCAAGCTCGAGGCCAACCCGAAATACTAGCCAACAGTACATTAATATCTACCCGCAGTTAAAGTCCTTCGGTCGTGGCCCGGTTACCACCGCCGCTACACGGAAAGCGCGGCCATCTCGTCAACCAGCACGTTCTCGATCGCCTGCGTGAACTCCTCGGCCTCTTCGGGCGCAGCAAGCGCGACTCGCTCGAGGTACTTGACCAGCGGCGCATTGGCCGGGATCGACGACGAGTGATGTGACCGTAGACGCGTGTAGAACTCAAAGATGGTGCCCGCAGGTTGGCCCCTCGAGTCAGTGGACAAGGCTCTTGCGGTGCCCCAGCCTTCTTCCGAAAGCTGTTCTCGGGGGAGCCGCACTCTGTCAAGATCGACTGCCACACAAACACACAGCGGTCCCTCCCCATGACCGCGTTGCTGACGGAGAGACAGTTGTACCGCAATGCACCTGCCTGGTCAGCTTCACCGTCGCTGCCACTGCTAAACTGGAACTTGGTCGCAAACGCGTACTCGGACTCCGGAAGCCGCAGTATCGCCGGCTCGCACTCCTTGCCGTGCAGAGTCGGCAGCACCTTGTGCAGAGCATATACTGCGTCCGGGAAGGCGAACGGGACGACATGCGCGTCCGTCATCTCCACGTACTCGCAGCCGGTGTCGTGATCCCATCGGCGAAAGCATTTCAAACCATGTTCGTTCCCAGGCCCCACCTCTGGCATCTCGCAATTGTCGAGGATGGTGTCTGCGCGAGCGTACCTGTTACCCAGCTCCCGACGGAATGTCTCGATGAGATGTCGATCCCAGTCATCCAACACCATCACCGGTCTTCGCTGCGGAGTAGGCACGAGCGCCCTCGCTCGCTCCGACGTGAGCCCAATCACCTGCAGTGTGTCGATAACTTGTAACGCCATCGCGTTATGATTCTGGACGAGTGTGCGCAGCTCATGATTGAGCGCCTCGGCTCGCATCCGGTGCTGCTTCTGCCGGGACGCGACGGCGCTCCAGCCGGCGGCAAGACGATCCGAAACGGAACAAGACGTCACGGTACTTCGCGCTCGCAGCTCAGCGACCTTGCCCGCAAGCGTCTTGGCCTCCTCGCGCAGTCGGCGCAGCTCCGCCTTCTTCTTGGCTTGATACTCTCGTCGCCGTTGGGATACCGACATACGTTCGCGCGAATTCGTTGGGGGCGAATGGCCCACCCCTTCTTCTTCTTCTTCTTCTTCTTCTTCTTCTTCTTCTTCTTCTTCTTCACTGCCTGCACCGATGCCGGCCGATAGAACCCCACCACTCAGATCGTGGCTGTGAGGAAGAACCATCGGTGAGTCGACGTCTGCAAACCCAACGCTGAAGTCCGCGGCGTCGATCGTGAAGTCGCTCGCTGCCCAAAGCGGCTCATCCACGCTCAGATGCCAACTCTCGTCCAGAAGCGGCGCTGCCTCGAGCGGCACGGCGGCTGGCGGCGCGTCGATGGCGACCAACAAGGACGAGACGTCTTCTAGGGACGCAGACACCTCCGTCGCCGCGTTGTTGGGGGCTGGGGCGTCGTCCATTTCGGCCACGGTGTTCGCTCGGTCCGAGTCGAAGGAGCTTCCGACGCGCAAAATGTCCGGCTCCGTGCCATCATTCTGACGCTTTCAGAATAATGATGGTACGGCGGCGTGACTGACACGCTGGGCAGTTGGAGTTCTGCTACCAGCACAAGCAAGAGAGTAAACACCAGCAGGTGTAGCTGGTTTGGCTGCGTCGTCCAGGCTTTGGCGCTGTAAACACCTCTGTGGACATGATCGTTTCGCGCCTTGGCCGCGCTGGCATGAACGGTCGCGACGTCTCGGCGGTTGGGGTGGTAGCTCCACGCTGATCGTGAAGGGTTGCCGCCTCCTTGGATGGCTGTCGCCCCACGCTCCTCCCCTCGAGCTTGTTCAAGAGTCGCAGGCACGAGAAGACTGCCGCCCGCAGTCTTGGAGCGTGAGCCATCTTGACGCCAAGGTGAACGAACACGCCGGAGAGTGAACGACCGAGCGAGAGAGAGAGAAGCTACCGGAAGCAGGCAGTGCGACCCGCCTTTTGCTTCAGCTGCCGTTGATTGTCGACGCGCGAGGGGGGGAAGCGGTCGACTGTCAGCCATGGGCGACGAAGCGGCGGTCGCGGCGGCCAAGAAGGCCGAGATCAACCTGCTCAAGTACATTGAGCAGCGCGTCGCGACGGCGTTCCCGGCGCTCGTGGGCCCAAAGTTCACGGCCAAGTACGCGACCGAAGCGAACGAGTACGTGTTACTGACAGTGACGCTGCACTCTTGGTCCTGTCGTACTCAAACGTCTTCATTTACTGCTGTTTAATGACCTCAGGGCGTGCGTGAAGGAGTTTCTCGAGTCGGACGAGGTGCAGACGTTGCTCTTCTCGGGCGACAACCTCATCGCGTCCATCAAAATGCCGGGGGCGCTGCAGCGTGGCAAGACGATCTGCTTCACCAAGTTCCACAAGACGCCCATCACGTCCAAGAACATCCTCACGGACGTGTTCGTGAACGAGCTGGCCACGAGCAGCGTCGAGTACCTCGAGCGGCTCATCTGCGAGGTGTACCTGCCGCTGTTCCCCAACACGGCCAACCAGGAAGGCTGGGGCGAAGTGGCGTCGCGCGAAGTCGTCGACAAGTTCCACTCATACATGGCTACGGTCTCAATCATCAGCGGGGCGACCAAGGGCGAGACGTGCTTGCCGTTGCCGCCGGTGGACAGCAACGCCGCCAACTTGAGCAACAAGATCTCGCTGCTCGAAGGTTCGATCGCGATCTGGACCAAGCAGATCAAGAACGTGCTAAAGCAGGACCCGGAGGATCTGCTCAAGCAGGGGCTGCACCCAACGCCCGACGCCGAGATCGAGTTCTGGAAGCTCAAGGCCGCCAACCTGAACTCCATCTTTGACCAGCTGCAGTCCAAGAAGGTCCGCAAGATCCTCACGGCGCTCGACCGCAGCAAGAGCACGTACTGCTCCACGTTTGCGCGCCTCTGCAAGGAGGTCTTCACGGCTCGCATCGAGGCGAACGACAACATGAAGTACCTGCGCACGCTCGAGGAGTGGTTCATCCGCCTCAATAATGACGACGACTTCCCGAGCCTGACGGAGCTCTTCAAGCCCATGCTGCACATCATACTGCTCATCTGGAAGAACTCCAAGCACTACAACACGCCCGCGCGGCTCGTTGTGCTCATGCGCGAGATCTGCAACTCGCTCATCAACCAGGCACGCAAGTACCTCAGCGGGGAGCTCATCTTCTCGCTGATTGGGCAGGACGAGGCCGCGCAGGCCGTCGAGCAGCTCAAGACGACACTGCAGGTGTGCAGCGCGTTCAAGAGCACCTACTTCGACTACAAGGCTACGGCCAACGCCGAGTGCCCGTCAAATCCGTGGCGCATCCAGGGCAACGCGTTGTTTGTTCGGCTCGACTCGTTTCTCGAGCGTTGCCACGACATTCTCGACCTGACGCAGACGATCGTGCAGTTCAGCAAGCTCTCCAAGATCGAAGTGGGCGGGACCAAGGGCAAGACGCTGACGCTGAGCGTGCAGCAGATCCACACGGACTTCACCGAGGCCGTCAACACGTTCAAGAAGGTGTCGAACGACATTATGGACGTGGAGGCGTCCAAGTTTGACGACAACTTTTACGACTTCCGCTGCAAGATCAAGGAGCTCGAGCGGCGTCTAGGATCGGTGCTCACGCAGGGCTTTGACGACTGCTCGACTATCTACGGGCGCTTCAAGCTGCTCGACTCGTTCGAGGGTTTGCTCAACCGCCCGATCATCCAGGACGAGCTCGAGAAGAAGCACGTGGCGCTCGTGCAGAGCTACGGACTGGACCTAAAGCTGGTTCAGGAGCTGTTCCTGCACTCGCGTGACGCGCCACCCATCAGCTGGAACTTGCCGCCCGTTGCGGGTGCGCTCACGTGGTGCCGCGGACTTGTCGAGCGTATCGAGCACCCCATGCGCAAACTCAAGGAGCTCAACCAGAACGTCATGGAGCGCGAAGAAGCTAAGGAGGTGTACAAAGTGTATGGCACTGTCATGGCGAGTCTTCAGGAGTATGAGAACCAGAAGGTCGAGGAGTGGAGCCGCGACGTCGAGTCCTCATCCCAGGCAAAGCTCAAGTACCCGCTGCTGGTGCGCCACCCGCAGACGCGTTGCCTCCGCGTCAACTTTGACCCGGCGCTCGAGAAGCTACTGCGAGAGATCAAGTACCTCCGCTTGCTCAACGTGGATGTGCCCCCGTCGGCCCTTCAGATCTCAGCGAAGGAGGAGACGTTCCGCAAGTACCGCAGCGAGCTCATGTACATTGTAGAGCCCTACAATGCCATGATCGAGGGGCTACACCCTCTTGAGGAACCGCTCGTGCGTCGCCACATCAACAACATTGACGCCAGCGTCGGTCGTGGCATCGATGAGCTCAACTGGAAGAGCACCGGAATTGAAACGTTTATTGACGAATGCCGCAAGGCTGTCGAGGGCGCGAACGAGATCGTGACGAACCTCAAGGACAACCTCAGCACGATCCAGGACACGCTCGTGGCCTGGAACGCGCCGCTGTTCGAGCGACAGGCCAAGCCCGTGGCAGTGGGCGAGCATGAGCGCCAACACAAGGGCTACATCGTGCAGCGCACGGTCAAATTCCGTGAAGGCGCGGCCGAGATCCACCGCCGTCTAAAACAGTCGAACACAGGCATCGTGGGCGTCAACAGCGCCCAGTGGAAGGCTTATGTCGACTATGTCAACAACATCGTGGTGACGGGCGTTTCTCGCGTCATTTGCTCGTCACTCGAGTGTCTCTGCAAGCAGCTTGACCCGTCCGGTGGTTCCAACAGCGCGTTACTGAGCAATACCGCGGCTGGCGGAGTGAGTAGCAGCCCTGGTGGTGGAAGCGGTGTCGCACCGGTGACTAAGGCGGCTGAGAGACTGCCGATGCTTGAAATCAAGCTCGACCTGATCGCAAACCGCGTGCAGTTCAACCCGAGCATCGGTGAGAACAACGGCAAGGGCCTACACGACACGATCCAGATGTGGATCAACTCGTTCTTCAATGTCGCAACAGCCGTCAAGCGCCTCGACTCGGACGGCGGCGGCACGTACCTCAAGGAAATGTACTCGGACATGAACATCTCGATGCACCTGGCGGCCATCAGCGAGTACCTCGAGGAGAACGAGGCGATGCTCGAAGCGTTCAAGAAGAAGTACGACAGCTACGCGTACCTCTGGGAGTCGGACATGAACGCGCACTTCCAGCAATTCCTCGAGAGCGCCAAGTACACGTCGGCGAACGGCAGCGAGATGCTTCGTCTCGAGAGCTTCAACGCAGAGATCGCCAAGTACGAGCAGGTTGCGAGCGAGATTGAGGCGTTGACCACGCCCACGGACATTGGATGGCTGCGCGTGAACTCTCAGCCCATCAAGACCGCCATGCTGATGTGGGTGAGCAAGTGGATTTACCAGTACACCACGTACCTCCACACGCACGTCGTCAACAAGCTCAGCGGACTGCACGGCTTCATGGAGACTGTTGTCAAGGGACTCGAGGAAGAGGTGGCGGAGAAGAACAAGGAGGCGCTCATGCGTGTCATGACGCACATTCGTGACGTGCGCAAGCAGATGGACTCGACTAACGAGATCTTCGACCCGTTGCGCGAGGCCGTGTATCTGCTCAAGGCGCACGGGCTGAACGTCGAAGACACCAAGATCGCGGACCACGCAATCCAGGACTACCTCGAGGCGGCGCCCATGCAGTGGGAGGGCATCGTGAACAAGACGTTCAAGAAGAAAGAGGCCATCATGCCGCTGCAGATGGCCGAGGTGGAGTCAATCAAGGAGGACCTCGAGTCGTTCTACCTCGAGATGCGCAAGTTCCGCAATTAGTTCCGTGCCACGGCGCCCTTCAGCTTCTCGGGCACGCCCGACGAGGCCTATGCACAGATGAACAACTTTTCGCGCGCGTTGCATGAGAAGATTCGCCAGGCCAAACAGTTCAACGAGCTGGAGGAACTGTTTGAGCTGCAGGTGTCCCGCTATCAGGAGACGGTGGACACGTTGTACGAGTTGCAGCAGCTCAAGAAGGTCTGGGACCTCAAGGATCTCGTTTTGGGCACGTTCGACGACTGGAAGAGCACGCTGTGGACGAAAATCCAGACGGACGTGTTTGAAACGTACACGCGCGCCTTCATGAAGCAGCTCAAGATGGAGGGCACGGAGCACCAGATCATCAAGGGCTGGCAGGTGTACAAGGACACGGAGCAGCTCGTCAAGAACATGGCGACCGTGCTGCCGCTCATCAAAGACCTACACTCGGAAGCCATGCAGGACCGCCACTGGAAGGCGCTGTCGGCGATTTGCAAGGTCAAAGCGATCGAGCCGAAGGACCCCAAGTTCTGTCTGGCCGACCTGCCCAAGCTGGACCTGCACATGCACGTGGACGACGTGGGCGAGATCATTGAGACGGCCAACAAGGAGCAGAAGATCGAGAAGAAGCTCGCGCTGATCGAGGAGCTGTGGCGCCGACTCACGCTCGAGTACGTGCCGCACAAGGACTCGGGCACTTTCATCGTCAAGCCATCGGAAGAAGTCGTCGAGTCGCTCGAGAGCAACCAACTCGAGCTGCAGACCATGATCGGTATGGGAAAGTTCGTGGAGTTCTTCAAAGACCGTGTGTTGGCGTCACAAAAGTCGCTTGGACATGTCGAGGAGGTGCTCAAGGAGTGGGTGTCCGTGTCCAAGCAGTGGGCGTCGCTTGAGAGCATTTTCCTGAGCTCGCCCGATATTCGGAACCAGTTGCCGGATGACACACGCACGTTCGAGACGATCGACTCGAACTTTAAGGACCTGATGAAGAACGCGGTACTCGAGCCGAACGTGGTGCTCGCATGTTCCGTGGACAACCGCCTCGAGGCGCTCAAGGAGATGACGGCCATGCTTGAGAAGTGTCAGAAGTCGCTCAACGAGTACCTGGACAAGAAGAAAAAGATTTTCCCGCGCTTCTACTTCGTCTCGAATGTGGCACTGCTGGAGATCCTGTCGAACGGCAACAACCCGAAGAAGATCATGCCGTTCCTGGGCGACTGCTACGACTCGCTCTTCAACCTTGTCTTCGAAGAGGGGTCGGCCAACACGGCACACACGATGATCGCCAAGGATGGCGAGGAAGTGAAGCTGCCAAAGATCTTTGTGATGGCGGGCGCAGTGGAGAGCTGGCTCAACGATCTGACTGAAGCCATGCGCTTCTGCATCCGCAAGGAGATGCACGACGCGATCGAGGCGGCAGCCAACTGGGACGTGGAGAAGCCTCGACACCAGTGGCTCTTCGACTACCCCGCGCAGGTCGTGCTCAACTCGACGCAGATCTACTGGACGGAGGAGACGGAGCTCGCGCTGGAGGAGTTCGAGAACGGGCAGGAAGACTCGGTCAAGCGCTATCTGCAAGTGTGCAACCAGCAGCTCGAGCAACTGATCAACTTGGTGCTTGGCGACCTGAGCAGTCCGGACCGTTGTAAGATCATTGCGCTCATCACGCTGGACGTGCACTCACGCGACGTCGTCAAGAAGCTCGTGGACGAGAAGGTCGAGGGTCCGTTGAGCTTCCTGTGGCAGCAGCAACTGCGGTTCATCTGGCGCCAGGAGAACTACGACGTGGACATCCGCATCACGGACTTCCGGTCCAAGTACTTGTACGAGTGGATCGGCAACACGGGCCGCTTGGTGATCACGCCGCTCACTGATCGGTGCTACATCACGCTTACGATGGCACTGCGTCTGTTCCTGGGTGGAGCGCCCGCTGGTCCCGCCGGAACCGGCAAGACGGAGACGACCAAAGACCTGGCGCGCGCCATGGCGCTGTGCTGCTACGTCTTCAACTGCTCCGACCAGATGAACTACCAGACGATGGCCGATATCTTCCGCGGACTGTGCCAAACGGGCACGTGGGGCTGCTTTGACGAATTCAACCGCATCAACATCGAGGTGCTCAGTGTCGTGGCCACGCAGGTCAAATGCGTACAAGACGCCATTGTGTTCCACGCGGTGCCAGGCAATCGTGACCCAAAGTACCAGTCGGTGCCGGCGGGAACCCCTCCCGTTATGGTGGGCGAGTTCGAGTTTATGGGTGCGTCGGACCGCATCACGCTGATCCCTACCTGTGGCTTCTTCATCACAATGAAGCCTGGTTACGCCGGACGGACTGAGCTGCCGGAGAACCTCAAGGTGCTCTTCCGGTCGTGCGCCATGATCCGACCGGATCTCAGGCCCATTTGCGAGAACATGCTAATGTCGGAGGGCTTCCAGCAGGCGCGAACGCTCGCCATCAAGTTCGTGACGCTGTATCAGCTCAGTAGCGAGCTGCTGTCCAAGCAGTTCCACTACGACTGGGGTCTCCGCGCTGTCAACTCGGTGCTTCGCGTCGCTGGTATCCTCAAGCGCGCCGAACCGGACGTGGAAGAAGACAAGGTGCTCATGCGTGCGCTGCGAGACTTCAACACGCCCAAGATCCCGCACAACGACACTCCGATCTTCCTGCGCCTCATCAGCGACCTGTTCATTGGCATCGACGTCGCGCCCAAGGTGAACGTTGAGCTGCGTGAAAAGGTCGTCAAGGTGTGCAAGGCGCACAACCTGCAGCACGACGACTCGTTCATCCTCAAGGTCTGCCAGCTGCAGGAGCTCATTGACGTACGCCACTCGGTGATGCTGCTCGGTCCTGCCGGCTGCGCCAAGACGACGACGTGGCAGGCGCTCGCCAAGTGCTGGAACCTCGGCAAGGAGAAGAAGATCTGCGTCTACGAGACGCTGAACCCCAAGGCCGTGACCTCGGACGAGCTCTACGGGTACATGACGCTGTCCAAGGACTGGAAGGACGGCGTGCTGTCCATCATCATGCGCGGCATGGCCAAGAACTACGCCGAGCAGGGTTTTTACGAGAGTCAGATCTACAAGTGGGTCGTGCTGGACGGCGACATTGACGCCGTCTGGATCGAGTCCATGAACACGGTCATGGACGACAACAAGGTGCTGACGCTCGTGTCGAACGAGCGAATCCCGCTGAGCGGTGCCATGCGCATGTTCTTCGAGATCAACTCGCTCAAGAACGCGACGCCAGCGACCGTCTCTCGCGCTGGTATCCTGTTCATCAACGAGACGGACATTGGCTGGCGGCCGTTCATGGAGTCGTGGGTCGCCAAGCGCGAGGAAGAGATCGAGCGAACCTATCTTCCCGGACTCTTCGACAAGTACATTGACCCGACGTACGACTTGATGCGCAAGGGCTACAAGCAGGTCGCGCCCGTGCGCATTATCAACCAGGTGTCGACCATTTGCTACCTGCTCGAGGGTTTGTTGGGCTCGACGCCGCCGGAGAAGAAGACGCAGGAGGTGATTGAGTCGATCTTCGTCTTCTGCGCGACGTGGGCGTTTGGTGGACCTCTTATTGTCGACAAGAGCGTCGACTACCGCAAGAACTTCCACGAGATGTGGGTGTCGGCGTACACCAACATCAAGTACCCCAAGGAAGGCCTGTGCTTCGACTACTTCTACAACGTCGAGACGAACGAGTTCGAGAACTGGAACAGCAAGGTGCCCAAGTACATACCGTCAACGATCGGCAATGGACCGGCAGACACGCCGTTCAACTCGATCGTGATCAGCACCAACGACTCGGTGCGCATTCGCTTCCTGGTCGAGACGCTCGTGTCGCGTCAGCGACCTGTTCTGCTCGTCGGCGGCAGCGGCACTGGCAAGACCACGATACTCAAGAACTTCCTCCGAGAGCTCGGAGAAGACATGCTCTTCTCCATGATCAACATGAACTACTACACGGACTCAGCCAAGCTGCAGCAGCAGCTCGAGTCGGTCATCGACAAGCGATCCGGGCGCATGTTTGGTCCTCCAGCGACCAAGCGGCTCATCTACTTCATCGACGATCTCAACCTGCCGTACATTGAGACGTACGGCACGCAGAACTCGCTCGCACTGCTGCGTCAGCACATGGACTACCGCATGATCTTTGATCGCACGGACCTTGGCTTCCGCAAGGAGATCGTGGACGTGCAGTACCTCTCGGCCATGAACCCGACGGCCGGCTCGTTCGTGATCGACGAGCGTCTGCAGCGCCACTACGCGCTGTTCGCTTGCATGATGCCTGGTCGCGAGGACCTCAAGACCATCTACAGCTCCATCTTGAAGGGCCACCTGCTGAACGCGGGCTTCGCGCCGAACGTCGCCGCCGCGTGCGAGGTGATCGTGAACGTGTCGATCCTGCTGCACGAAGACATGGTGGCCAAGTTCTTGCCCAGCGCGACCAAGTTCGTGTACAACTGGAACATGCGCGAGCTGTCCAACATCTTACAGGGCCTCACGCGGTCCAAGGGCGACTTCTTCCCGAGCATCATGCATCTGGCGCGCCTCTGGGTGCACGAGGCCACACGCGTCTTCTGCGACCGCCTCACCAACGACGACGACATCCAGAAATTCAACGACCGCATCCGCGAGATCACCAAGAAGACACTCCCGGACCTCGACCAGGTCACGCTCTTCGACGACCACCCGCCAGCGTCCAGCGGCGAAGAAGGCGCGACTGGCAGCGTCAACATCTTCACGACGTTCGCGACGCAAGTAGCGGGGTCGGACAGCGTCTACCTGCCCATTGCGTCAATGAAGCACCTGAACAAGGTGCTTGTCGAGCAGTTGGACGACTACAACTCCAAGTACTCGATGATGAACTTGGAGCTGTTCGACAACGCCATGGAGCGCGTGACGCGCATCTGCCGCATCATCGGCAACCCAGGCGGCAACGCCATGTTGATCGGCGTGGGCGGCAATGGCAAGCAGTCGCTCTCACGGCTGGCGTCTCACATCTGCGGCTTTGACGTGCGCCAGATCTCGGTCACGTCCAACTTCCGCATTGAAGACTTCAAGGAGGCGCTGGCCGAGATGTTCAAGATCACGGGCGTGCAGGGCCTGCCACTCATCTTCTTGATCACCGACTCGCAGATCGTCAACGAGCGGTTCCTGGTCTTCATCAACGACATGCTTTCGTCCGGCTGGGTGCCCGATTTGTTCCCGAAAGAGGACATTGACAGGCTGCTGGGTGCTCTGCGCAATGAAGCCAAGGCGAACGGCGTGCCTGACACGCCCGAGACGCTGATGGACTTCTTGCTGCTGCGCATTCGGCTCAACTTCCGCATCATCATGTGCTTCTCGCCTGTCGGCGCGGTGTTCCGCGTGCGCGCGCGCCGCTTCCCTGGCCTCGTCAACTGCACGGTGATCGACTGGTTCCACCCGTGGCCGCGTGACGCGCTTGTGCGAGTTGCCACGAGCTTTATTGAGAAGATGGAGGACGTGGGCGACGCGCCGCTGCAGCGCAACCTGGCGAACCACATGGCCGACGTGCACATTTCCGTGACCGAGATGAGCAAGAAGTATTTCGAGACGCAGCGCTGGTACAACTACGTGACGCCAAAGAGCTTCCTCGAGCTGATTGGCTTTTACGAGATCCTGCTCAAGCAGAAGAAGGAGGAGATCCAGCGGCAGATCACGCGCCTCGACGACGGCCTATCCACACTTCGCAAGACGTCGGCCGACGTTGCAGAGCTGCAAGTGGACCTCAAGCACACGATGGTGCAGGTTGCCGAGAAACAGGCGTCGACAAACCTGCTTCTGGAGCAAATGGGCCGCGAGAAGGCTGGCGCCGAGGTCCAGCAGGAGCACGCCAACAAGGAGAAGATCAAGGCGGAGGAGGCAAGTGCTGCGGCCGCGGAGCTCGCGGCCGAGGCCGAGAAGGAGCTGAGCGCGGCCAAGCCTGCAATGGATGCCGCCGCCGCTGCCGTGGATTGTCTCTCCAAACCCGCTATCACGGAGCTCAAGAGTCTGCCCAAGCCTCCAGCGGGCGTGGACAACGTGACCAAGGCGTGTTTGATCCTGGTCGAGAAGGAGTACAAGAACCACAAGTGGGACCGCGCCAAGAAAATGATGAACAACCCCGGCGCGTTCCTGGACGCGCTCAAGGTGCTCCGAGGCGAGGATATCCCAGAGGCAGACATTGCACGTATCGAGCCGCTGATCGCCGACCCCGAGTTCACGGCCGAGAAGATGACGGCCAAGAGTTTTGCCGCGGCCAACCTGTGCTCGTGGGTGGTCAACATCTACACGTTCAACCGCATCTACGTACGCGTCAAGCCGCTCATGGACTCCCTGGAGGCGTCCAGGAAGAAGAAGGAGGAGGCCAAGGAGCAGCTCGCGCGAGCCATGGGTCAGGTCGCCGAGATGCAGAAGCGCCTCGAGATGCTGGAAGACACGCTCCGCCAGGCTACCGAGGAGAAGCTCAAGGTCGAGCAGATGAAGGAGTCGTGCGAGAACCGACTCCTGCTGGCCGGGAAGCTCGTGAACGGCCTTGCGAGCGAGAATGAGCGCTGGGGCATTGAGATCGAGCAGCTCAAGCATTCGGGCGTCATGGTGATCGGTAACTCGCTGCTCGCGGCCGCGTTCGTGTCGTACATTGGCGCGTTCGACCAGGTCGTGCGCAAGGAGTTGTGGCAGCAGCTGTGGTTCCCGGACCTCGTCGCCAAGGGGATCCCCATCACGGACGGCATCGACCCACTCTCGATGCTCACGACGGAGGGCAAGAACGCCAAGATGATGAGCGAGGGCCTGCCGGCGGATCGCATCTCGATCGAGAACGGCGCCATCATCACGAGCTGCAAGCGGTGGCCGCTCGTGATCGACCCGCAGCTCCAGGGCATCAAGTGGCTGCGCGAGAAGGAGAAGGACCGCGGCCTGGTGGTCGTGCAGCTCTCTCAGAACCAGTGGCTGCGCAAGACGGAGAGCGCGATCGTGAACGGCAACGTGATCATCATCGAAAACATCGGCGAGGAGATCGACGCGACGCTCGACCCAGTGCTTGGCCGGGCCGTGTACAAGAAGGAGTCGAGCCTGTTCCTGAAGCTCGCAGGCGAGGAAGTGCAGTACGACCCGGGCTTCTTCATGTACTTGCAGATGAAGCTGTCGAACCCGCACTACAAGCCGGAGATCGCCGCGCAGTGCACGCTTATCAACTTCATCGCCACTGAGAGCGGTCTGGAGGACCAGCTACTGGAGAAGGTGGTCAAGAAGGAGCAGCCCGAGCTCGAGCGACAGAAGCAGGAGCTCGTGCTGGCGTTCCAGAAGTTCAAGATCGACCTCGTGGAGCTCGAGGACCAGCTTCTGGAGCGGCTCACGAACGCCCCGGATGACATTCTGAGCGACGTGCCGCTGATCGAGAGCCTCGAAGAGACCAAGAAGAAGGCGACCGACATCTCCATCTCGGTCAAGAAGAACCAGGAGACGGAGATCATCATCAACACGACGCGCGAGAACTACCGGCCGGTAGCGGCCGAGGGCGCCATGCTCTACTTCCTGCTCACGACGCTCAGCGCGATCGACCACATGTACCGGTACAGTCTCGACTCGTTCATCACGTTCTTCTACAACGCCATCGACCGCGCGCCGCCGAGCGACAAGCAGAGCGAGCGCGTGCTCAACCTGCGCGAGTCGCTGCGCATCACCATCTACACGTGGGTCTCGCGCGGCTTGTTCGAGGCGCACAAGCTCATTTTCCTCTCGCAGCTGACGTTCAACCTCATGCGCCGCGGCATCCTCGGCGACGACGCGCGCGTGCAGGAGAACTACATGCAGTTCCTGCTTCGTGGGCCAAAGAAGGGCAACAGCGGCGGGGAGATTGAGGCGAACCCTATCGAGTGGCTGCCGTCGGCGCAGTGGAACGCCATCAACGCTCTCGCGCAGCTGGACGAGTTCCAGAAGATGCCGCAGGACCTGAAGGAGGCGTCGTCGCGCTTCCGCGAGTGGTACAACCACGTGACGCCCGAGTCCGAGAAGCTGCCGCTGGACTGGGCCGGCCTGGACCGCACGCCGTTCCTCAAGCTGCTGGTGGTTCGCTGCCTGCGCCCGGACCGCATGACTGTCGCCGTCACCGAGTTCGTGCGGCACGTCCTGCTCAACGGCAGCAACTACTGCGACTGCGACTCGGCTCTGAACGCGACACAGGTCATGGACAACTCGTACTTGGACTCGACGCCAACGACGCCGCTGTACTTCATCCTGTCGCCTGGCGCGGACGTGGTCGCGGGCGTCGACAAGCTCAGCGTCAAGTACGGCTTTGAGCGCGGCGTGAGCTACCACAACGTGTCCATGGGCCAGGGCCAAGACGTGTTCGCCATGGACCGCCTGGAGGTCGCGCACCGCAACGGCCACTGGGTGATCCTGAACAACATCCACCTCATGCCGCGCTGGCTGCTCACGCTGGAGAAGAAGCTCGACGAGTTCGCGCTCGAAGGCTCGCACAAGCACTTCCGGCTGTTCTTGACGTCGGACCCGAGCGACTCGATCCCGATCGGCGTGCTGAACCGGTGCATCAAGCTGACGAACGAGCCGCCGTCGGGCCTCAAGGCCAACCTGAAGCGCGCGTTCGTGAGCTTCCCGAAGGAGTACATCGAGGAGGCCGAGGGCAAGGTCAAGTCGATCCTCTTTGGGCTCTGCCACTTCCACGCCGTGCTCATGGAGCGCAAGATGTACGGCCCGCTGGGCTTCAACATGATGTACCCGTTCTCGCTGGGCGACCTGCGCGACTCGAGCATCTGCCTGCAGAACTACCTCGAGAACTCGGCGGGAGTCAAGATCCCGTGGGCGGACCTGCGGTACATTTTCGGTGAGATCATGTACGGCGGCCACATTGTGAACGACTTTGACCGGCTGCTGGCCAACACGTACCTCGAGTTCTACATGCGCGACGAGCTGCTGGACGAGATGGAGATGTTCCCGTTCGTGGGCGAGAACGAGAAGGGCCCGTCCTTCATGTCGCTGCCGCCGTCGTCGTACGACAAGTACCTGGAGCACATCGAGAGCGAGCTCAAGACGGACTCGCCGCTCGCCTTTGGGCTGCTCCCGAACGCCGAGATCGACTTCCGCACGACGCAGTCCGAGACGCTGTTCCGCACGCTCATGGAGCTGCAGCCGCGCGACGCGGCCGCCGGCGGTGGAGGCGGCGGAGGTGGCGAGGCAGCGCTCACTCCGACGGAGATCGCCAAGCAGGCGCTCGAGATGGTCATGTCGCGCGTCGGAGAGAAGAAGTTCTAGTGTGACGAGCTCGCGCGCACGCTGGAGGAGATGGGGCCGTACCAGAACGTGTTCCCGCAAGAGTGCGAAGCCATTAACGTGCTTCTGGCCGAGATTGTGCGCTCGCTGAACGAGCTGCAGCTCGGGTTCGCGGGCGAGCTGACCATGTCGGACGCCATGGAGGCTGTACAGGAGTCGCTCTTCCTGGATCGCGTGCCCAAGTTCTGGGAGAAGCTCGCCTTCCCGTCGCTGCGCGCTCTCGGGTCGTGGCTGTCCAACTTGGAGGCGAGGCTGCAGCAGCTCGAGGAGTGGACGCAAAATCCGGGCGACATCCCGCGCGTCACATGGCTCTCGGGCCTGCTCAACCCACAGAGTTTCCTCACGGCCATCATGCAGGTGACGGCGCAGAAGAACCAGTGGAAGCTCGACAAGCTCGTGATCCAGACGGACGTGCTCAAGCGCAAGCACGGCGAGATGGACGCGGCCTCGCGCGACGGCGCCTACATCCACGGGCTGTACCTCATGGGCGCGCGCTGGGACGCGACCAACAACACGGTCGACAAGTCGCAACCCAAGGATATGTTCTGCCCCATGCCCGTGATCAACTGCAAGGCCGTGGCCGCCGACAAGCTCGACGTCAAGGGCGCGTACTTCTGTCCGTGCTACAAGACCGAGTTCCGCGGACCGACGTACGTCTTCTCGGCGCAGCTCAAGACCCGGTCGCCGCCCGCCAGATGGGTGCTCGCCGGCGTCGCCCTCATCATGGACGTTGTTGTCTAGGCCATCCGAAGGTGGAGTTGAGCTGTTGTGTTGCTACTTTGGAAAGGAATGCAGACTGCATCGTTTGTTTTCATTGCGTTTGTACGAACGTACATCCAACGTGGTCGGTCCACTGACACGCTTTACCGCTCACGAGGTCGTGTTCGCGCCTTCTATCGTCATGGCCGCTTGATTTAGTTGGGCTCTTGCTGCACAAGCCGCTTGTACTCCTGCCAGAGCGCGAGCGTGCCGCGCGCCGACGGCGTCAGCTCCAGGCGGTCGCTGAACAACAACAAGTAGAGTCAGCGATAAATCATTCATCGAGGGCTTCCGTCCACAGAGAGACGTCCGACGTACAGCGGCGACGCGCCTGCATCAGGGCCGAGAAGGTCACGCGCGTCCAGCAGGTCGAGCTGCTGCGACTCGAACTTGTCCATTGGCCCGGCGCGGTACAGCGCCTGCACCTCGTCAGCCGTGCGCGTCGTCCGCATGAAGAACGCTAGGTACCATCAAACGTGCTTCTACGTTAGTATGTGTGCGCCCTAACCTTGGCGCAGCTCAAATCGCTGGCCACGTACAGAAGCTCGGCGTGCACGCGTCCGTTTGCAGCACGACGCCGAGCAGCAACGGCGCGCTCAGGTCGGCCGGTGATATGTTGATCTCTTCGTGCACCTCATTCACAATCGACTGGAAGAGCTCGTCGCGCGCTGCTTCCTCGAGCGCGCGCTGCTGCTCGTTGTCGGACTCGATCGCGTCCAGCGCCTCCCATGTCAGCCCAATGCTCTGTTGTCACCAGCAACCACAGCTCAAACCGCATGCACACACTCAGCACCCGACGTACCAGTACGTCGTTGACCCCAGCAACGAACGTACAGAAGGCTCCGGGTGGCCGCCGGGCGTGTCGTGCAAGTTCTGGTACAGTCCGACGGACGCGCTGCGCTTGATGAGCGCGATCTGCGCGTCGCTCGTCTCGACGACGGCCGCCACGCCGATCTTGCGCGACATGAACGCGAACCGGTCGCCGTCTTCTCCCGTCAGGTCGCCCCCTGCTGCGGCCGCTCCGTCGCGCAGGAGCTGCGGCGCGATGGACGCGCAGCACGTCCCCAGGTACGTCTTGTAGTCGGTCAGCCCCCAGTCCATGACGATCCCATCGGTTCCGGTCTTGTCGTCGATGGTAGTCGGACGCCACTGATGCAGGCGAAACTTGGTGGCGTTGAACAGGCGCGGTGCGTCGCGGCGGTAGGCCTCCCACATCGCGTCGACGGACGCTTCCAGCTGCGGATCCGGGTGTCGGCGCCGATTGAAGAGCGGAGACAAGCGGATGCGCACCTGTTCCCGCGCGAACGGGCCGCCAAGCGCCGCGCCACCAGCACCAGCAGCAGTAGTAGCGCCTGTAATGGTAGTAGCGGCACCTACGGCGGCCGCTGGCGCCGACAGGAAGCTGCGCGCCTGGAAGCTCATGAGCTGGCGCAGCGGCAGCTTCATTGGGTGCCGCAAGGTGGTCAAAACCAAAATTACAGATGAATTATGGTGTGGAGCCGATTTTACAGCCTGGACTGGATTTCTGGAAATTTGTTTACTTTTGTTCAATTCGGGCAATTTGTCAAAATGGACGTGTAGGGTACATTGTGTACCCTCTGATTATACTGTACCCAGACGGTAACCTTCAGGTTACGTAATAATTGATGAATTGACAAATCCAGGTATCCCTTCACCAGCTTCTGATCGCATCTTGAAGGTTCATCGTGCCAAAATCGGGTACAATCTGGACTTTAGCTCGAAAAGCTTCTTCGTCTAGAAAACTCGCAGACGACGAAGAACGCCAAGAAGCACAAGCGAAAGCGTCCGACGTCTCCGCATTCACTCACCCACCGCTCAACCCGCCGCGCCGATCCCTCCTTTCCCTCTTCCTCCTCCCTAGGAAACCCCGAAGCGCGAGCCATGCAGAGCCTGTTCCACGGCGTGCGCGAGTACCTGACGCCGGTGCTGACCGAGTCGTCGTTCGAGACCAAGGGGCTGCTCACGCCCGAGGAGTTCGTCAAGGCCGGCGACCTGCTGGTCTACAAGTGCCCCACGTGGCGGTGGTAAGGTGCCTCACTCTGTGGTCTTCTATGTGTGCCGTGATATGGCCTAACGGGACTGATGTATGGTGGGAATAGGGAGAGCGGCGACCCGAGCAGCCGCCGCCCGTACCTGCCAGACGACAAGCAGTACCTCATCACGCGCAATGGTATGGGAGCTCTGGATTATACCGAGAGAAAGAGAGAAAGAGAGAGAGGCCTTTGCTATAGTCTAACGTTGTGGTTGTGTGTGTAGTGCCCTGTCGCCGGCGCGTGACGTCGCTGGAGCAGACGTACCAGACGGAGACGGCGGTCGAGGGCGAGGACGAGTGGGTGGCCGCGTCCTCGTACGCCGCCGACAATGGCGGCGCCGGCGTCACGGACCTGGACGACGAGCTGGAGAACATTTCCATCAGCGAGTCAGGCGAGGCGAAGCGCGGCGGCGCGCCCCTGGCCAAGGCCAACAGCATCCTGGACGCGGTGGTGGACGACCACTTTGCGACGGCGGCCAACGCGTTGGAGGACGTGCAGGACCTGGCGTCGTTCGAGGAGGACGACAACCTGGTGGAGCCCGACGAGGCGGTGCTCGGCCCGTCCATCATGGGCGGCGGCGCCGGCTACCTGGTCGCGAGCGAGCCGGACGGCGACAACGACGCGATCCTGTACACGCGCACGTACGACCTGTCGATCACGTACGACAAGTACTACCAGACGCCGCGCGTGTGGCTGTTTGGTTACGACGAGAAGAGCGCGCCGCTGAGCGCCGAGCAAATGTTCGAGGACATCATGCAGGACTACGCGAACCGTACTGTCACGATGGAGCCGCACCCGCACCGCAGCGCGCTTGTGCACGCGTCCATCCACCCGTGCCAGCACGGCGCCGTCATGAAGCGCATCGTCGCGAACCTCAAGGAGAAGGACGGCTCGACCGACATCCGCAGCGACCAGTACCTGTTCCTGTTCCTCAAGTTCATCCAGTCGGTCGTCCCCACCATCGACTACGACCACACCATTGAGGTCAACGCCAAGAAGTAGCCTTAAGGCGCGGCCGATCGACGAACCCTCTTTGATGCGGAGTGAGGGTGAGCGCGGCATGAGGAGAGACCCATCGAAGCGACGAAAGAAACATGCATGTTTGATCCCGTAAATGACGACTAATACAAAGGCAAAGGTGAACACACCACAGCAGGAGTGGTGCCTCCCTGAGGTATCGTATTGCTGAAAGACGCATGTTGGTGTTTTATTTATCATCCGCACACCCACACAAACTACAGCACTGTACAGTCCTCTCCGAGAGCGTCTTGGCCCGCTCCAACTCGCCCCGCAGCTCTGCAAAGGAGCAGCCAACAAGCAGTCATCCCCTGCCCGACTTGTGTGTAGGTCGAGTTCCTCTCACTTTGTGATTGTTTCTCGTTTACACGAGCAAACAGGCGAGCACTCGAGCAGACCAGTCTCCCGGTCGCAACAGACACTGCTTAGTGCAGGATCTGCTCCTGCGAGCGGCCGAAGAAGATGCGGCCGATCGTGCGGTCGAAGAACGACAGGTGCTCCGACAGGCCCTTCTTGAGCATCTCCTCGTGCACCTTGATGGCGAGGCGCTCGCGCGTGGCGGCGGCCGTGCGGCTGCGCTTGAGGTCGTAGGCGAGGCCGAGGAAGGCGCAGATGTCGATGAACGCCTTGGTCGGGTTGAACTGGCCCGACGTGAGGCCCCACTCGCTCGTCGCGTAGTCCGCCGGGTACTTGTGGCTGTTTTAGCAGAGCAACAACGGCAACGGTCAGTAACTGAGCAGGCAGCAACAAAGGTTTGGGGTGGAGAAACGTACTGGTAGTTGTGGTAGCCCTCGCCGATGGCGCCGATGGCGACGATGAGGTTCTCGGCGGCGCGGATGTTGCGGTCGTACGGGCGGTAGCCGAAGAAGTGGGCGACGCTATTGACCATCCACGTCATGTGCAGCACCCAGACGTGGCGGAAGATGCCGCCGACCCAGAAGCCGGCCCAGGCGTTGCCCATGTAGTAGCCCATGGCGGTGGGCACGACGTAGCACATGATGAGCACCGAGGGCAGGTAGTGCTTCTTCTGGAAGGCGACGACCGGGTCGGCGAGCAGGTCCGAGAAGTCGAGCTTCTTGGCGGCGCGGAAGACGTTCTGGTGCTTGCGGCACATGACCCAGCCCATGTGCGAGAAGAAGAGCCCGCGGCCAGAGTTGTGCGGGTCGGCCGTCGTGTCCGAGCCCTTGTGGTGCACGCGGTGGTCGCGCGACCACTCGAAGATGCTGCCCTCGAACGCCATCGAGTTGACCAGCATGAGGAACACGCGCAGCGGCAGCTTGGCCTTGTACGCGCGGTGCGACCACAGGCGGTGCGCGCCGGCCGTGATGCCCAGCCCGCTGACCACCCACAGCGCGATCCAGAGCACGGCGAGCTGCGACCACGTGCACTTGGGCATGACGAACAGCAGCGCGTAGACCGCGCCAATGTGCCACGACGCCAGGATAATCACGTTGTACCAGACGATCTCGCCCCAGTGCAGTCCCGCGGGCTTGTCCTCGGGCTCGAACAGGTCGTGCTCCTCCTCCGCGAACGTGCTCTCGGTCGTGGCGGGCGTGGCGTTCGCGGTGGCCGCCGCGTTGTTGCTGTTCTCGTTGTTGCTGGCGGCGGCAGGGCGGCGCGTCGCCGTGGGCGCGGGCGTCGCGTTGGGCGCCATTGTCGATCGGAGAAGCAGGTGACTCGGAGGCGGAGCTGCTCGCGGGGCGCGGGATTCGAGAGTGACGCCAACGAACACGAGAGGAACAATCAAGAGGGGGGGGGACAGGCAGGCAGGAAGCAGAGAGAAGGCGGAGAGGGATCCAGCGCGGGGCTCCGTTTGCTCTTCCAAGCGTCGAGGGGAGGAACGCGTGGGATTCGCCGCGGCCTTTTTTCCTCCCGCCCCATCCTTTGCCGGGCGCGACATCACCCGCCACGGCGTGATGAAACTTCTATGCAGCGCCTCAATTTCGTTTTCAGCGGGGTAATGTATGACAGAGGTTTTTATAATGAGGAGTGACGTCAAGTGTGGTGCCCCAATGGTGTGCAGTATGTATTTTCAGAGGTTCAGGTGATTTGGTTGCCGGGCTGTTCCAGCGCTGTCGCGTCGTGGCGTGCGCGCCTCCCGAGCCAATTGTGGGTTCGGTACCGCATAATTCCCTGTCAAAACCGATTACGTGCGTGGATCCCCAGCTGACCCCACGTGCAACTGTGAAACCCGACGTGGAGCCGACCAAAATTCCAAAAGACGCATGTTTTGCTACAGATGCAAAAATAACAATTACGACGGTTTCACCTTATTGCATATTTTGATCGAATCGCTCACCTGGTTTTGAGTTCGTGATCTCATGCGGTGCAACTTTTTTGAAGCGGCGGCGGCAGCTGGGCGCGTGCCGCTTCCCTCTCAAACCTGATACCTTATAAAAATGGCGCCAAACAACCCGCGCGTATCTTTCACGACCGGACCATCTGTGCTGACGCGCTTTGAATGGCTGGCTTGGGTGGAAGTTGCATTGTTTCCTCCCCGGATGACGGACAGTTGATGCAGAGAGATGCGCCGATCTAGTGGTGGCGGCGGCGGCGTTCATGTGTGGTTCATGTTTGTTCGCTGATGTTGCTAGAGTAGGCGGAACACGCACGCATGGATAAGATGGAAGAGCGAATCCGACAAAGTTGCTGACAAGTACTGTGAAGATCAGGTGACATCTATCATCCATCCACACAGTGCACTTCGGGAGTACCTCGCGCTGTCGGACTTGGCGTTTCCACCGTCTAAACGGATGAGCATCGTTGCTCACGTCCAACGTTCGAAGAACTGCGGAGGAGCACAAAGATCTCGGGTGACAATGGCACGACACGGAGAAACGTGGCAAAGCCTCGATTTGTCCAGAGCTTTTGCCCAGGGAGGTTGGTCTGCGCTGGCTATGCGCTGATTAGCATGCACGCTCGGCGTCGAATCACCGCAGGTTAACCCGTTAATCCTCGTTGTCAGCTTCTTTGTGTACAGTGTTCTGCATTGATTCGAAGCCAAGCGTGCCTGCTAATCTGAAGCGGGCAGTACTTTGTACAGTACCTCAACTTCAACATGAACAGGTACGCAACGTCCCGGTGGTGTCTAGCTGCGTGTGGATGCACATACTGTACCGCATATCGTTTTCACCGTCGTGATCCCGGCGAGCCGCGAGCCGCAGTGGTCGTCGTTGGCATTTCTCGTCGGCGTTGCATTTCTTTTCCTTGTCGTTGCGACGCAGTGGTCGTCGATAGAGAACTGCGCGCTGCGCACCCGCTGGACTAGGCATAACTTCGACAATCGTTTTGCGACCACCAAGCACAGCTTGCAGTACGGTAGATTGGATGCAGTGCGACCAAACGTCTGAAGATAAAAAAAAACTTCTTAAGCGCCACAGCTTGGCCGAGTGTCTAAGTGTCTATCTACTGTACAGCGGAACTTGCCGTTTAATCACTCCTACTCCGACCTGTCTCCTGGGTCCCCTTCACCAATACGCGGCCAGTAAAACGGCGGCAGGTCACACAGGATGGAGAACGAGGCTCTCCCGCTCGAGTTCCCGTTAACGCCCGACTTCGGTGAGTCTTCCCTTGCCTGAGGCGGCGATGAAACCTTCGCCAATTACCGTCGCACCTTCACTACAGGACGAGCGTATGGTTAGCTGGTGCGTTCTCGACTCGGTAAGTGTGCCTGTTTCTTGCAATTGTTCGGGCACAATCTTTGGTCGGCTCGATCGCGGCATCCCCTAACTCGATTTTAATAAAAGTGGTACGTGGAGATAGATCTTCTCTCTGGCTATTTTTGGTATTGTCATATGGATTTGTTGAGTTATTTGGTGCGTTTTATTTTCATGGCCGCACAACTCCAGATTATGCTCAAATGCCAATTTCGTGCACTTTTTAAACTTGATGTTAGTATACCCTGGGCTAGGGTAGATAGTCGAACAACTGACGATACTCCTTTTTCTTTGCATGATAATTTAGGAGCGTCGTCTTTTATACTTCGAAGTATACGTTTCTGTAAGAACTTCGCCACTTATACTGTATCTTATAAAAAAATAAAAATGTTGTGAAAAATGTTCACTAATACTAATTTTGAACATTTGAGCTTAGATTTTAAGTATTATCCATCCGTAGAGTAAATCAGCCCACTCGGTGCTAGAAACATGATGTATATTATAGTTTTTTTTGTACCGTTGTATACTCCTGTTACGTCGTGTACTGCGTGTGAAGAGGTATCAGCTATCGATTTTTCTACTTCTCTGATCTATCGACTAACTCTGCATGTTCAGTGTGACTGTGAGTTCTCTTATCGGGTATGCGGGTGCCCGGTGCATATAGAGCGTGTATTAGCCTGCATTTCGGCTCCAGGTCTGGGCCGCAAAAGACAGAGACTGAGAAGTGCATTTGCCTTAGACTGTGTGCTCGTATTGGACGCATGTGAGTACGGCTCGGTTGATATTCGGGCTTGTTACGAATACTTGATCCAGAAGGACCAATGCCAAAGGGGTTACACAACGTGAGATACTGATCGGAGTGTCCTCTGCAACGGCGAAGGAAAGTAAACGTTTGAGCAGTGCGAACTGCTGTGCATTTTTTGTGTCGTTACCAAGAGGTTGCTTGGAGTTTTGAGGGTTAAGCTCCTAACTTTCGAGGTTCCCTAAGCACGAGATCACAAGGAGCACGCCAAAAAGTGCAGTGTGATTTTCGGCATCCGACTCATCACAGATTCCTCTTTTGGAAACCAAGTGGCATTCGATTCAAACGCACCGTGTTTTGATAATATATCTCCAAGCTCAGCAATAAACGAAACCAGCGCACAAAAAGCTGTAAAGTTTTTACGGCGATAAAGCTGAGGCGAGCAAGCTTTTGCGTAGCCAAAGCGTACCCGTTCCCAAAGCATCCGTGTACCCAAAGTGCTCCGTGTCGTGTATCCCAAGTGTTCCGTGTATCCTAAGTGTAACTCGTGTACAATGCGTGACTACTGTTCAGGCGAGCAAGATGCCTAAATACTCAATTTGGTACACAGGCAAATAGTTACAGCCGCTTATCACGCCTATCAACTTATCGATGCGGTGTACAACTGATAGTGCACCATAACATGCCAAGGTGTAAATTCAAGTTTGAGTAGAGACTACGATTTGGATAGGGTGCCCCATTGGATATGGGCAACGCTTTGGGTACACAGAACAGTCCAGATACAACGTGAAGCAAAGGGTTGTTGACCTGTGTGCTGTCGAAGTTTAACCTTTCTCTGCATCTAAAGTGACAAAACACGGTCTGTATGAAACCGACGCGGGTTGGTTTCCAAAAAAGGAATCTAACGGTCCTGTTTTCGAATTATTTCAAATACGGCCCCGAAACAGGATTTCCTTTTTATGTGTTCATAATTAGCATAACAACCCATATTGAACTGTTTACAAACTTTTCAACAATCAACCAAATATAAGCGAGGATATATATGGGTGAACAGGGAATCAATTTATGGCGCGCAATACATATTTGAATAAGCTGCAGCTATTTTCTTAGACCCTAGCGGTGTCCAGAATGTACATTGGAACCTTGCTAATCGCACCAAAAATAAATTTGCTGACTTGGAATGTTTCGAACTATTCAACACAAAATTTAGACCAATCATATCCCCGAATAGGCTGCAACCCTACTCCACAAACTTTCCATAAAGATCAAATTCGATCTTCGCCTCAAGGTTACTCAAAAACGACACAGAAACGGTTAAAATCAATGTGATTTTCATTAAAAAACCAATCTCTTCTTCCCTATAGTGAAAACCCGAATAAAAATGACACCTTTCGACCTCAGGACACGCAGATAAAAAGTTGCCCCTAAAATTTTGGCCAGCAAAATAGTACCGGAAATATCGTAAAGATAGAGCACTCTGACGCACCCTTTTTACAACAGATATAATAGGTAGAAGGTTATGCATTGATAATCTCTAATAAAGCTCGAAGATGACAACACATTAGGAAATTATGCATATCCAAGGGTGCTCTATCTTTACGAATTTTTCGGAAGAGGTTCAACTATTATGGAACGGTTTCGCCGCAATTCGAATAAGAATATATGAGTTTATGCAGGTTTTGCAACGCTTGATGCCTTATACAGTAAATGTCGGTAATTAAGAAAGTATATTTGTAATGCAAACACTACGATTTCCCATTATCATCAGAAAAGCAGGCAACTTAAGCGAAAGGACGTAATGAAAAACGAGATGTAATGCCGAAAACTAAACCTCCCTAATTGTGAACATTCGATTTATGGTCGAAACAAGAAATAATATACTCAATCCATTTGAATGGGACTATTTACGATCTTATACTATTGTGGAAATCATCGATTTTGTCTATTTCGACAATAAATCCGCCGATTTGCAGTCTAAATAAGAATACATAACCCTTATTTAGCGCAAATAATTGGGAGTGAACCCTGATTTAGAAAAGCAAGCCCTCATTTCTACTCTGATTGAA